>KK502408.1:821835-843530 GCA_000688735.1 Glossina austeni
TCCCTCTTCCCTCTTCCCTCTTCCCTCTTCCCTCTTCCCTCTTCCCTCTTCCCTCTTCCCTCTTCCCTCTTCCCTCTTCCCTCTTCCCTCTTCCCCCTTCCCTCTTCCCTCTTCCCTCTTCCCTCTTCCCTCTTCCCTCTTCCCTCTTCCCTCTTCCCCCTTCCCCCTTCCCTCTTTCCCTGCCGGGTTCTATGGGGAGTAGAATCGCGATAACACTGTGGATATGTCGAAAGTTCCCAACCGAAATCACTTCAATCTTTTCCAGTATATAAAATATGACAACTTGCCTATTGACCACTTTCCGACGTATCACTTCAATTCTACGCCTTAATCTCATTAGTAGCTGACAACAGAGAGTGGACTCAATTGAATTGGCCGAATTCGAGCAACTCTCGATACACGATTCAAGGCACTATCTTATATCGCGTCAATTGTGGTCCTGCAATTGCTTTCATTTAAGACCCCGATAATTTTCGTACATTATTTTCATATGTGATCCACTTTTCATTGTTCGCAATCAATCTCTTCAAAAATGACCCGATGGAAATTCCATTCATAAAATTTTTCACTATTAATTAACATGGTACGCAAGTCTGGATCATGTTATCATAAATGGTTCCAAACTTTTTTTTTGGTCAATGCTTAGTTCCGTATCGATATCGTAAGTTGAAGAGCTTGTGAACAATCGATCGATCAAGCCGCGCCTTGCATGCTTCAGATTGACATTGCTTTTGTCTATATTAGCAGGTGTTACGGACTGCCATTTTAAGCATCTGCAAGGGCTTTATAGGATTAGTTTCTATCTATCAATATCTAGGATTATCTGCGAGAAAAAAATGTCATGAACGTTTTTCTATATATATATATATAATATATAATATATATATGTATATATATATATATACATATATCTATATGTACCGTTCCGAGAATCGTCATTTGATAGAAAAAAAAGGGCAGTTTATGTTGACAATGAAGTTATCCAAAATGTTGGGCTCCTTAAGATGGATTACCGGGATTAACAAAGAGGTAAGTGGATGTAAATGGATTAACAAAGCATGTAAACGGATAAACAAGCGGAAAGAAAATGCAACACAATGTGACTTGCTTTAAAGGTATATAAGCAAAGAATTTGCTGAGCAAAGCTATCGAATCGCAATATTTGCAAAAAGAAGTCGAGAAAGGGGAAAACTTGAGAGTCTGAAAAGATCGGTTCGGCTGAAATATTGAATTCCTGTAACAATTTGTAAGAATTTTCCTTAAATAATTTGCTCTAATATTATAAACACTAATTTATTCTAATTCTGAAAGTGAACCAATGATGGGAAGGAACCTAATCTGAGACAGAGTAAGGATAAGTTGTAAAACGAAAAGAACTTTTACGTAATAATAGTTTAAAAATTGGCTTTTTTTGCTTAAAAGATTATACGACGATAACACGATATACGATATATCGTATCGGGCAAATATGCTTTCCCTTTATCGTGCATATACACATATATAGATGCATATATATATATAGTAAATGCATTGCAAGTCTTGGTTATATCATTAATTAAATATAAATATATATCACTATATATATATATGCATCGATATATTTATATATGTATACAAGCTTATATATGTGTACGTATACCTATATAACTAATATTTTATTTCAATTATTGATTTTTATCCATAAAAAAAAGCATTCATAAATCTAATATATTGCAACTGGTTGTGGATAGGTACAAAAGTGAAATCATTCAATGTATAATAAGTTGAATATGAAATTATCTTAAGAAGCACTGGACCGTTTATCAACCGCAATAAATATTTGATAGTCATTGTATTGAATAAATTTATATATAAATAATCACTAGAGAATTATTGCATTTAATTTAATTAACATAAATTTATATTATAGTGAATTTGATAGGTTTTCACTTATCCCTGTCTTACCTAAACTACAAACGCTTAACAGTATTTTGAAAATCTGCACTAAAACCTTTGTAAGCAGTTTGTGTATCAATTTTTAAATGTTTCATTAATGTGAAGAGAGCAAGTATCTCTCTCTCTCTACTTTTCTCTCATTTTGACACACTGCTTTCCTCACTCTAACTCTCTCTCTCTCTCTCTCTCTCTCTCTCTCTCTCGACCCACACGACTCGATAAGTTCTTTATTAATTTCATAAATAAATTGAAAATCTCTTTCATTGGTTACAGGAACAATTCAACTACACAACAACAACAATCTGAACATGCTCGTGCATGCCTTGCTGTGAGTTAAAATGTTAGCATTCTTTATGCATATAAGCGTTTAAATGTTCATTATTAATTATTGCAATTGTTGTGCTATTATTATAACTAAAAAAAAAAAAAAAAAAAAAAAAAAAAAAAAAAAAAAAAAAATTCGATATATAAAATAATTAATTTTGTATCAATAGTGAACGCAGCTGTGTATTTAAATTAATATATAAATAAATTGAGAAAAACTATATATGTATTTCCCCGTAAATAATTCATTTAATATTTTTGTTATTTTCTCAACAAATATTTAATTTAATTATAATTACATGCGTTGTCAACTATTTTTTAAAAAAAATTTCATTTATTCTAAAACAAAGTTTTTCACTTAACTTTCAAATACCATAATAATTGTCGTAGCGACAGATGGCGGCCGGTTAACTCGATCTGTGCATTCGTAATATCCACGAATATGTTTTTTTTTTCCAACTTGGACTTGGACTTGACGTATGTTTAGCGTAAGTAAAGCTCATACAATCGTGAACATTAACATGAAAACTTGATGATCTTAATTTAATTGTTTTAGATCAACTTAAGATTATAAATTGATTTAGATATGTGCACACTCGTTCAAACATCTACTCTTCAAAAATTCTTCCTCTGTTACTTACTTACTGTTATAGTAGTAGGCGAACACCTTAACTGCTTAAACTATTCTCAATTAATTTCATTGATCGGATTTTGAAATCTGCTATAAACGAGTACAAAGGCGTTAACAATAACTGAGTCATTAAAATAATTAAAAAAAAACATTTCCAAAAATTTCATATAGACTTTTCGATAATTTGCTCGTTATATATAGTAGATATCGAATTGAGACTTACTTTAAATGTTTAATGTAAAGATTCAATTAATCGACCTTTTGGGACATTCAAAATGAATAAAGAATTTCTCGTATTTCGTATACGTATTTCATATGATAAGAGAAAATTTAAAAAAAAAAATCATTTAATACTTTAGGTAATATTTTAAAATTTATCTAATAAATGAATTTTAAAACTGAAAAAAATTTTTTAAAAAAATTTTGAATTTTTTAAAAATTAGTTCTTTTGAAGCTGCCGTTTTTTCATCCTACACCACTTGTGATAGAAGAATATATTTATTTAGGTAGTGCGGATGTATATAACACTTAGAAGGACTTGACGCAGACTCGTTGTGTTTATATTCCGATCGATTCAGAATCACTTATAAGCTTGTTTGTCTGTCTGTCCGATTGATGCTTGTCCACACATATACATATGGCAGTCATAAAAGCGTAAAGGCTCCTTAACGCTTGATTATAAAATCACGCCTATGGTGTTAGCCCTGATAATATGTGAATATTTTACTGCTTGTAGACTTTATAAAACTACATTAACTAAAGAAAATGATGGTCAATGCCTTTGCTTCTCCTACCGCACAACAATTCGAACCAAGCCAGAATGTTAACGACTCTTCGTCAGCTTAAACATAAATAGCATCCAAGGGAATCTCGGAAGAGAGTATACAGAAAACTTTCGGTATGCCTAATAAATATCGCCAAATACCTTCCAAGAACTAGAATGAGAAAAACAGCCTTATCACAAAAGGCAAATTCTGCTCTTCGGCTTATTAAATCTCCAGGATGATCAAAAGCTGAGAAAGTTGAAGGCATTAAATCGAGGAATTAAAACCGCGAACGAGCAGAGCTTTTCTTTCAAGTTTAAAGAAGAAGAAAATTTTAATTTATAGTTTATATATACAACAACAACATTATAAATATATATGTTTATGTGCATTGACAAGCATGCATACAACGTTGCAAGCTTCTAAACTAACTTAATAAGCTTCCCGTGGCGAAACGAAAGCAAAGCGAGGCAAAAGCTAAATAATCATAATTTCAACTCAATGTTAAATTTAGTGTACGAGGTGTGTTCAGAAAAAATTCAATTTTTCAATTCGATTTTCGAATCTTTTTCCATCCATCATATGTTGACATTATTATCTATTTTGCATTTTTATTTTGTTCTTGACGTATATAAAGGTTAGAGGTATTTTGACGTGCTCGGCGATTTTTTGCTATCGAAAAAAATGGATCAAAGAGATTTATTAAGTGCTAGAAGCTTTTCACAGGAGGCCGACAAGATGTTAATGACAATGCTTTACTACGTCAAAAACCGATGCTCACGTTGAAGCAGAAAATCAAGTGGTTATGGAGAAGCGTCGGGTCTCTCTTAGAGTAGGTGCTGAGAATATCAGTGTATCGATTGGCTTATGCAATGCAAAGTTTTTCGCATGTATTGGATATGAAAAGTGCGGTAATATAATGTGTCAGCTCATGCTTCATGGCTTGTTCGTAATATTTCGATCAAAAGCAATCGCGTAATCATGTCTCAGTTACCGTATTCACGGCACTTGGACCCATGCGGCTTTTTCCTGTTACTAAAACGGAAAAGATCCACGAAAGGAAGGACTTTGCATGGACAGCACGGCTGGAAGGCGCTCAAGACCATACCAAAAAGCGCATTTCAGAAATGCTTCGACAATTGGAAAAAGCGCTAGCAAAAGAGTATTATATCTAAGGGAAATTACTTTGAGGGGGACAAAAGGGATGTTAATGAATAAAAAAATGTTTGGCGAAAAATATGAAAAGTTACGTTTTTTTTTTGGAACCGACCTCGTACTTTCGTTTCGTATTTGGGTGGTGCGTGTATAATGAGAAAATTAAAAATAAAAACAAAAATAGAGCAAAATATATGGATTATTAATTTATTAAATGTATTTAAGAGATTTTATATATTAACAGGATATTTAGGTTAATGCTCTACTTTATTTTAAAGCCATTTAAAGCTACTTTGGTTTACTTATCTGCGCTATTTATTTAATCACATTGTAAACCCGGGTATATTATTAATTAATTAATACTTTTTTAAAAGTCATTTATACATGAGCTAAAGCGATGGAATGTTTGCGCGTATTTCGCTTCGGTTAAATGGGCGACACAGAAAATTTTACATTTTCCTTAAAGATCGAGTAGAATCAAAATTTGTAAGGATTTATGCAAGAAACTAAAAAGTTTATTTTAATTTAAAGCAAGTAAGAAAGTTATGTTCGGCGGGGGCCAAATCCCGCCTACCCACCGCTATGTTTTTCGTATTCTACTCTCCAAGCTGTTTTATTTGATACCCATATCGCTGGTACTATTAAGAAAAAATTAATCCATCAGGTCCGCGGTGAATTAATCCATTTTTAGGCAGATAATATATCTTTATTTCGAGGAGGGTACAAAATAATTTTAGACATTCTGTCTTGTTTGCCTTACGATAAATAACCATAAAACGTCAAAATAGTCAAAAAAAAATTTAAATTTTATTACTTATAACTTTGTGTAGGCATGACCTTGGCGATGATGGCATTTTTTGATCTAAAGACTAGAGTGTTTCGTAAAGTAAATGTGGAAAGTTCAACCTTCTAGCTTTAGTAATTTCGGAGTAACGAGGAAAAATCCACAGATTTTTGTTTAAAAAAAACTGTGTTGCCTTCAGTTTACGCTCTAACGCGCGCTTGTGCTCTGACCAATTGGGCCCATTTTCAATACCAGCTTGGGTGCAGAAACTTCCAAAGTTTCTGCCAAATTTGAAGTCGATATCTTCTATTTTGCGATCACGAGAGTGCCAAAAATATGCACCACCCATACGGACAGACATGGCTAAATCAATTCAGAATTTCACGCTGATCAAGAATATAGGATCCCTGAAGCTTCCTTTTAAGTGTTACATACATTATGGAGAAGAACAAAATAGGTATACTCAGTGGTGGAGCCGGAACGCTCCGCTAAAAATGAAAATTCAACCACAAGATCCTGAACATAATCCTATTTGGAATATTTTATAAAAACCATTATAATAATAATAATAAAAATAAACATAATAATAATAAACATATATATATATATATATATATATATATATACATATACACAAAATGGGTTTCATAATGATTTTCGTTTCCTTTGCTGGTATGCTATATACAGGGCCGATCCTGGCGACGGGCGAAAATTGGGGGAAATCTCCCCCCCGGCGTCAAATTTGTGACATGAGACCGCACAGAGCGGCCGCCTACCCAGGATCGGCCCTCTCTATATAATTATATATACGCGTTCCGGTAAAAAAAAAAATTAGCACAACACCACTGGGTATACTCCCATCTTACAGTGATGGGTATAAAAATACAAAGCAATAAATAAATAAATAACTAAGAAGAAAAAGAATTAACTTGAGATTTAGTTACCGTTAAAGCGTAAATCAAAGTGAAAAAAGGTTGTAACTGCAATGCGAAACATGATTAGGAAACTAGCTAAAGCCAATTGCTTTTTGTGGGTAGGGCATTGAAATGTCTACTATTACTCGATTTAATATGTGGCCAGTCTCCCTTAAATAAAGTTAAATATTATGGTTTTGTGTTATTACGCATAAAATTACATTTTTATCTTTCCTAATTGGCCTAAGGGTATGAATACATTCACATATCGTACCCTCACTTGTGCTTCTAATATATTTATAAAATATTTGATGATTCTTCCTTCGTTTAGTCATATAATTTAATGGAATTGTTTGGGTTTAGTTTGCTTTGTAGGTCTACATGTTTTTATTTAAAAAATACGTTTTTCTTTTCCTTTTATTCTTCTAACTAGAGACGAAAAAAAAAAAAAAACAAAAAAAACAAAAAAACAAAAATAAATATCTCTTAAGTTAATGGGTGTTTCTCATATGAAAATATGTAATGATAATGATTTATCTTGTCAAGGCAAATGGACATTAGCTTAATAGAGAGTAAAAAGAAAAAAAAAAAAAAAAAGAAAAAAAGAAAAGGCAGGTCAATCATTTACTAGATAATGTACGTACAGCAATAATGTAAAAAATTCATAACGAAAATCACGCCGCCTTGACAACTGTAGCTTCTGCCTACAGTTTAAAGTAATTAATTAATTAGTCAACGTAATTAATTAAATGCTCAATGTCGGTAATTGTCAGCAGACTTGATTTGCTTAATATTATAAGTCAGCGGCCGAGTTCGAAGTCTCCGCGACGAAAATTTATCAACAACTTCTGGCGCCCTCCTTCACTTCAGTTTGTCACATCTTCTCGTCATATGTTTCTCTTCATCTTTAAGAAATAAAAATGAAAAAAAAAAAAAAAAAACATGTATGGAAGGTATGTACTTTTATACCCATCACCGAAGGCTGAGGGCTATATTCATTTTGTCAAAACGAGCAGAAGGAAACTTTGCAGACCCCAGAAAGTATATATATATTCTTGATTAACATCATATTCTAAATCGATTTAAGCATGTCCCTCTGTCCATCTGTGTAATGTCTGTTGTAAGCATTCACCTGGCCGCGACAAATGAAGCTGTCGACTGCAAATTTGGAAGAAACACGCGCGCAAGTTTGTATTGAAAATGGGCCAAATCGGTCAAAGCATACGCCCACTGCACCACGTAAACTGAGAACACTTTTGTTTTCAAAAGCAATGAAAAATAGGTTTTTTGCGCACTGCTCATAAACTATAGCAGATAAATGCACAAAAAATTGAACGCATATTCTATGGACGATGCTGTTGCACCTGTACACAAATGGAACCAATTTACCACGCCTACCCAATATTATAATGCATCAATTTTTAACTGTTTTTTATAACGCACAGAAACAAGCTTCAAAATCCCCATAAAGTGGACAAATTCTTGGCCGGCTTCAATTCCTGAATAGACCTGAACATGTCCGCCTGTTCGTCGGTCCATCTGTTTGTTTGCACAACTTTGCAGTATTCGCGGTAAACATTCTCCCGTTGAATGAAAATGAAAATATCGCCTAAAAATTTGCCAAAGGGTGTGGAATTGACCCAACCTTTTCCAAGAACACACTCCATATTATAGAGCATGGAAATTTTATTCTTTTACTTCTTTGGCTTTTTTCAGAATAACGGTGATCGGTATAAAAGATTCGGTCCCGAAGGAATTTAATTTTCATCCTTTGTTTTTTTTTTTAAATGCTCTTCTTTTAAATCTTAATTTTTTCTCAAATATTAATATGATTGTCCAGCACATGCTTGGCGAAAGTCGCAAACAAGTAGTCTTTCGAAATTTGCACTCGAAATAGACTCAATTATCAAACTTATTTTTAAAGAACCAAAATTTCAATGCACTTAATATAACTAATATTGTTATAGTGGGCATGTACGACGCATTTCTCATTTATTAAGACAATTGCTCCCAACGTAACAGTTGTTGCTTGCTATTAACTTATTACACGCTTCAGGATATGCTGCAGTTTAAAAATTTTATTTAGCTTCAACAGAAAAATAAACATTATTATATACATATATATATATTCATATATATGTATATGTATATAGATATACTCTATACTGAAAATTCCTTTACTTCCTTGCAACAATTGCATTAGCAATTATTATTATTACAGTTGAGTGCTTTAGTCTCTAGAGATCCTAAATAGAATTTTAAGTCTTTCTTAGAAAGGATAAATAAAACAAAAAAAAATAAATAAATAAAAATAAAAATAAAAACTAGATAACGAAAAGAAGAAACAAACTCTATACAAATTTAATGACTAAGAAACACATTGAAAGTTTTAAAACTTCTTTGAAATGCCAAAGGGCAATGAAGATGAAATGATTAAAATGAAAGGTAAGGAATTGTTTTTTTTTTAAATGCAACCTTTTAAAAAGTTAAATTTTTTAATTATTTTCGAATTATTTTAAGCAATTTTAATTATCGCAGTAAATTTCAAGTTCTTCGTCGTTTCGAACAACTTAACATTAACGATGTCCTCTTACTTTAATAAGAGCGAAAGAGATAGATGTATAATCACATACTTAAATCAAATGATATTTCATTTTGCACTCCTTGCTGCTTATCACACACACACACACACACACACACATACACACACAACATATTAATACACTGCAATTTACGGAGAAAGCAAGCAGTAAAGGTACTTGTCTCGAATTTTGCTTAACAAGTAAGTAAGTGTAGGAAGCGAGTTCTTTCCACTGGATTTGCAGAACAGAAAAAATAACTTAGTTACAGATTATTAGGTGTTTTTTTTTTTTTCATTTCATTTATTTTTAAAGAGAAAACACTTTTTAATTTCATCTCTACAACGCTCAAGGTTGAGTAGTAAAAAAAGAAAAATCCTTTTCAAAAAGGACTCAACCTATAAATTTGCATTAGAAAGTTATATGAAAAAACTCATACCGAGAAACCCCTTTAGTTCGCTTAATTTGTTTGCATAATAGTTTCGATTTCTTTGCGGTCGCTTATCTAATAATATTAATCACCCTTTTGATGTCGATTTGCTTCCATTGCCATGGTGAACGGTGCATACATTTGATTTCATCATATACAAGAACAACTAAGAACTTGTACTTTTACTGTACTATTAAGTAGTATTGAGCAAATCTGTGAACAATGACTTCACACTATTACAAAGTGTTTCGTATTCTAACCGGAAGTCATTGTTTCATTGGTAGGTTTTTTAGCTGCCCATTCTATTTGCAGCCCGTTCTACCTTGCCAAGTGTCATAGTTAGCAATTTTCTTCTTTTTCGCAATTTTCTCAGGACACCATGTACACAACCGTTAAAAGACATTAGATTACAGTTTTCATTGATTTCCATTTCGAAGTGTTCACGATATTCAAAAAAGTCTTCAGATCAAAATCTATCGACTTTGTTGGTATGCAAATATATTCACGATTAATTTCCACATTATTTTTGATTCTATATTTCTTAGTTGTAGGTGATAGTAGATTAATAATTCTCGAGAAAGTTGCTAAGCATATTTTTAAAAATTAATATATATATATATGTCTATATATATATATTGTTCGTAAAGTCATTTCGTTTTTTCGCATCGGTGGATGCGAGTTGTATTTTTTCACAGCCAAATTGATACTTAACCCTTCGGCCGATAACCACGAATCCGACAAGTAATAAAGAATTTGTGTCATAAGCGAAGAGCACGAGTCTGACTTGTGGTAAACAATTTATGCATAAAATGACAGCATTTGTTTTTGTCATTTATTTCTGACGAAACATTTCCACACACAATTCTTTTTGATTTACCGAAATATACCGAAATGTACATGTCATGAAAAGCATAGATTTTGCGCCAATTCGCGTGCACGGCCTAATAGCTGAATAGCACGGCTATAGCTCGACCGACCTGTTCTTGTTTACTATGACTCGTGCAATCGGCGAATACTCTATAAGTGAAAGGGTTAACCCACTTCATCATTACATATTCGAATATATTCGTTCATATAGCAAAGCTCGCTTGTGAAAAAGTTCAATTGATTCGATGCAGTAGCTTTTGTTTAGTGCCCTTTCGAATGGAGTGGAAAGTGGAAAGTGAAAAGCAGCATTTTTGGCATGTTTTACTATCGAAAACGTGAAAATGTTGTTCAAGAAAGAGATCGTAGAGAGAGAAAAAAAAACTGAATTACTTTCAATTCTCACGAGGCATCTTTAATTTAAGCGATTTCGCGGCACGCAGGGTACGTGCTGCAAACTTGAGATAAAAAAAAAAAAAAATAAAAAAATTAAGAAATGTTTAATCGCCAGAGAAACACGTAGGATTTTTCACAAACATTAATTTTTATGCGACTGAACGTAAAAGTTCAATTCTCAATTCAATTTTTTAATAATTAATACTTAAATTAACTTCTCAAACATATTCTGCAAAAATATCTCGCGTAGTTTCCTTTAGAATTTCGTTTTGAATGTAATATAAAAAAAAATCGAGTAAAAAAAAAACATTTTTTAATAAAAAAAACAAATTTTTCTTCTACAACATTTTACCATATTTCTGGCAACGTAAGGATATCGTGTGGAAAGAACCAACTTTTTCGCAAATCTTCAACTTTGCGGATGCGCGTACCAGCCGAGCCATCCTGCATCGATCTGAATAAGTGGCAAAATTGGCAATTGGTTTGGTCGGCTTCGGCAGCAGATTTCTTCAAATTAAACAACAACAAAAGTGGAGTTTGGGGGTTTCATGGTTAGCGTTGGCGTACGCTGAATAAATGAATAATAATAAATGGAAAATTGTTATTTTATGTGGAGGAGGGTCAAAACCATCGAATTCATATTTTATACGCGCTGCTATTTCCCATTTGCTTATCATTTTTACCCGTCGTAGAAGTCGCTGGCCAGAATTTTCGCAAGCTCATAATAAAAGGCAAGATATTAAGCTGCAACGTCCTAGTGGGAATTTACTTGATACAGACAGTCGCTTACGAATGTTTGGGAGAAAGTTCGAAATATGAAGAAAACATTTTTCTCATTTCGCATTTTTTTTCAAAACATCAGTTTTTTTTCTTTCTCTAGATTACTTTTAGTATCTAAGAGTTATTTTATGACATCCTTTTTTACTAAAAATATGTCTGAGAAATTCTCAAGTTTCCTATTGGTTGTAGTTTGATCTCTTGCTTTCTAATTTTTTAGATTTTGCTAATTGGAATAATTGCTCATCAAGTTGAGCTTCCAATTTATTATGATTAATGAGTCTATCGAATTTCATATAAGCTCCTCCCCGCACAGCCATCTAGCTTGACTTGACTGCTTTCATTTCGGCCTTTGAGCAACAATTTACAATTTATCAGCATTGACGTATACGGGAATGGCTAGTAAGGAAGTGGAATAGAAAGTACGTTTACCAAACAAATCACCGGTCAGTTTAGCTGCATTCTCCCCATTTCGATCTTCACCATTGATACGATTTGGCAAGAGACGTACACCTTTGCCTCTAGATTTCTTCGCAATTTTATCTCCACCACTTTTACTTTGAATACTGATTGAATTTGATTGCTTCATATTATATCCATTCGTAAAACTCATTTCGATTTTTCGTTTACGGTGTTTGCTTTGTTACTCTTCTTCTTTTTTGTCAATATTAAATTTTCTATGCTTTAAATTTCTCAATTATGAAATTTGAATGTTTTTTTGAATGTAAAAGCGGGGGCAAAAAAAAAAAAAAACACAAAAAACAATCAAATCTATACCTGGTATTGATTTTTTTATTTTCTTTATTTTCGATATAAATTTCGAATTACATGCTTTTGCCCATTGAAAATATATTTCATTTAGCACTTTTCAACTTGGAAACAAAAAAAAAAAGAAAAAAGTTTTATGCTAACAGTAAAACAAACCAAAAGTTTGGTTACAAAAATTTGGAACATAAACGCAAGTATGGAAAATAAATGAAAAAAAGAAATTCCACTAATTCATTATATTTTATATATACGTATGTGTATATGTCAAATAGTAATAAAGAGAGAAAAAAAGAATTATTTTCAATTCTCCGTGTCACTGATCACGAACTTGATTCGATAAAATTTACCGATTAAACTATTATGAAACTGCGAAGTTATTAATACAATAAAAGACAGCTCTGTTCCTGTTTGATTCTCTCCTATCAATACAAAAAATACAATAAAAAAAAAAAAGAAGAAAAAACGGCCAAACGAGAGAAATATATCAAGAGAGAAATTTTATTGAACATTGAACTATTTTTTTTGATGCCTGCTATTAGTTTAAGTGTTGGGATAAAAGCAATTATGAATATATCATGATATACTTTTTATATCGTATTGCATATTACTTTCCTCTGGATAAAATTTATTTATACAAGTGGATGTGGAGGAGGTATTAAACAATAAATAAGCAAAAGCTTATCTTAACTTTCGCATATATATATATACATATATATATATATATATATATATATATATATATATATATACATATATATATATATATATATATATATATATATATATATATACATATACATATATATATATACATGTATATATACAACTCAACTTAAGATGGTCGCTGGCGACGAATCTACCGCTCGAAAGCTAAATTTCGAATCTATGATGGTATGTAGTAAACCGATCGATCTTATCGATAGAGAATAGATTGTCAGCTAAATCACCTAATACTTGCTCAGCATTAATTCAACATCATCAAGTAATTTTTTTTTTTTATTCTGCTCATGAGATAGCAGCTTGGGCATCACTCTTGATACAGGCCTTTAGTTATAAGCTCCTGCATATTATCACAAATGACGTAATCGCAGTTGTAATAGAAAACCGTTGTTTAGTTTAAATTTTTCCCGCTTGTAGCGCTATACATGCAACTTAATGTTACAAAACTAGTGCATATATATATAATTAAATTACATAAGTATGTATGAGCAAATCATTTTAATTGGAAATTCAATAAGAAGTTATATTAATAGAAGGAAGAAAACAAATAGGAAAAGAATATTGATTTCAAACTGATAGATTGGAAGTGCAGAACGTATTTATAAGTGTTGGCCAATCGATTCGTCAAATGCAATCATTTCACTTTAACATTTCAGCACACTGCTCTAAAATGCAGTTTGCCATGAGTCTTCGATTTGTATTTCTTATATAGACTACAATTGCCAGTTTTATGTTATGAATGTGTTTGATTGTGTTTCTTAGCGAATATTTATTGCAAATACTGCTAAGGTTATGGGCTTTCTAAGTCCATGGTGCTAAGAAACACGCCACATATTCCCTGACGATTCGTGTCGCGTTTACAATAGCGTTCAAGTTTTTCGTCTTTTGTGGGCGCATCACTCCCATGTTTAGACCATGCTTACGTAAATAGCTACAGACGTATATGATTCAATTAACCGAGGCTTCTACGCTGCAAAGGATTATAAATATATATATTATCCATCTGGATTTTCTGAAATATATATATATCTGGATCTTGCAAAGAAGGAGCCCATTTAATGGAAATTAGCATAAGTTTCGCAACATCATTTTCATACATAAAATACTTGAAATGAATATTTTTCTGGGTTAAGAGAGAATATAAAATTTTAAATTGAGGATTTAATATGTGATAAAGTCTAAATGGTTGTTATATAAATTGCTGAAATAAAAAATTTATGTTAAATCAAGCAAGTAAAGAATATATACGAAAACAGGCACGATTTTTATTGCTTTCTTTTGTGTTTCACTGAACAATTGCAAGCATTTTTATTCTAAGCTTCCAGGGAGTTTTGGGTAAACACTTATGCAAAGTTTTAAGTTAATATTTGCTGTAACTTGCGCGCTATGAATGCGAATGTTTTAAAATTTTCATCTTATTTTATATTTTTTTTTTTTTTTTTTTTTTGGTTTGTTAGTCATTATGCTAGAGCTTGAGCGCAATGATGAACTAATGAACATTTAGTTGAGAACATAAGCTGAAAACAATTGTGGAAAAGTTCAATTATCTAACATTTTTTGCTTTAAAATTCATAAAGGACTTTCGATATATATTTATTTAAATCGAACCAGAATTTTATGTTAATTAAAAATATATAGTAATTTCGATTTTTCGTCCTTGCAACGTATATCACTCTATACCCTGGTGAACATTCAATAAATCTACTGTAATATAATCCCAGTAAACATTTTAATTTAAACACAATTAAGGACCTTATCGTCAGTCACTACATCGCTTTGCCTACCACAATTATTCATTAGTTTTGGTATAGTAACACAGCAAAAATTACAGATTATTTTCATGCAAAGCCCGTATATTGCAGGATTTCCAAAACATCACATGGCGTGATCTAAATTTAGCAAATTTAGTTTACTACAGTTTTCGTCATAAAAAACTAGAAATTTGATTTTCTCTTCATATAAAGAATTGCTGTTCATGGTAATCCCTATATATGCTAGGGTTTGAAATATCGATCTACCCAATCAAAATTTCCTTCTGTGCTAAATTGCTACTATGGACTAATTTTCATCATAAAAATTAAACCTTTTTTTGAAAGACTTACTGTTCATGAGAAATCTTTCATGGACTGACGTCCAAGAAATAAACCCATGTGGCTCAAATTTGATCCATTTAATTTTTATATAGCACTACTGTTATGAACAAATTTTCATCATAAAACATTAACGTTTTTCTCATATAGAGATTTACGTTTTCTGATAATATTTGGATGCGTTGGTATCCACAAAAAACACCCCTACGTGATCCAAATTCGATAAGGATGATTTCTATGCGAATTTACTAGAATAACCAATTTTCACCATGAAATATTAAAAATCGCTTCTTTTTACGATATACAGGTTCAGTTTTCGTAGGAACGGTTATATGGGAGGGGTTCAAAAACTTGCACCAGTCGAATCAAGTTTTTCGTATCAATTTTCAATGCCGAAGTACTATTACACAGCGAGCGTTGTCTAAAAATTTCAAAAATTGCAATTTTTTTCGTTATTTCGAAAAGTCGTTACATGGGGAGTGGTCGAAAGGGGTTGACCGATCCAAACAATTTTCAACGGCGATCGTCCTTGGGCCAAACCACGTGAGCCTACCAAATGTCATCAAAATACGTCAAAAATTTGCGACCTGTAGGTTGTGCACAAAAATGTGTGGGCAAACATCAGACGGACGGACAAGCTTCGATCACTTCAGAAATGGGCAGCTCTATGTTAAGGTTCTCTGTGTCTTATAGGGTGGCGTAGGATATAATGAAGTAGTTTGATTACTGCACACAAAAAGACAAACTTATGTTATCTAACGGTAATGAGGTGAAATCATAGTTAATTCTTAAAGTCTGGTGCACAATTCGGTATTAAAGAGTATATTGATATCAGCCTGTGCATTCTGCTAAGTTACTTATTAGAATATAAAGACAATCTGCTCTGTTCATTAACTCTCTCTCTCTCTCTTTTGCATTTCTTTAATTTGCTTTGTTTCCTTCCTCTCATTTAATTTCAACATCCTCGAATTTTCATTTCCATGTGTTCCGCATGTTTTTTGTAAATCTTTTAAATGCCTTTAAATCCTGAAAAGTTTACAATAAATATCAGTAAAATATTTCATAAAGAAAAAAAAAAAAGAAAAAATGTATGTACATAGAAAAATATTCATATATGTAAAAATTTGTTCATCTATATCCAAGCGAACTTAAAACTATGAATTAACATACATATAATATATGTCGTTATAGTTGTGTGATCGATCGCAAATGTCATTAATTTCGCCAGAAATTGATGATGAGAAAAACAATAGCAATTATGTTCATTTATTCTCTTTAATTCATTTGCTATGCATTTCTTTCTCTATTGTTCCCTTTGTTCGTGCCTGTTTCCTTTCTCTAATCGTAATCTTCAGTTCGACTTGCATTTGCTAAGCTACGGTTGATATCAAGTTTTCTTAGATATTTGCAATGAAATTAAAGTGATTTTCAATTAAGAAAAATATTAAACATTTTTAAAAAAGAATTATTTAATTATTGAAAAGAAATATTTTAATGCAAAAAATTGATATGTCAGTGAAATGGAAACAAGAAATTTTATGAACAAAAGTCCTATAAACGCAATCTTTCATTTAATTGACCTTTTCTACGGGTGTTCGTGAATATGTGATTTGTTTCTTCTTTTTTTTTTTTTTATTATTTTTCTTAATTGCAAGAAAAAGTTGTCGTTGGTTAAAGCGAGAAGTAAATCAAAGACAATCTATACGTGCGACTTTGCAAAAGCCGTTCGTATGCATTGAATTTCGTCGTGTTGTGTTCGTTGTTTGTGTTGTGTATTTGATGCTAATATGTGTGCAAGCAATTGCTTCTTTTTTTTTTTTCCTTTACTTTCCTTTACTTTGCTATATTTGTAATTTTAGATTTATTGGGAAAGGAAAGAAAAGTTATGGATTTTTAATTTTTGATATTAAATTGAAAGGTTAAATAAAGAAATGAATAGAAAATAGCTTTGAATAGATCAATTAATAGAAATGAAATAGTTTTGTTGTTGTGACAAAGGTGCGTAAATATATTTCGATTTATCTTTATTTATGTGATTATAAAATCTAAACGAAACAATTCAAATATAGTTTTAATGCCTATTTAACATTAATTTATATAAATTAGGCTGAGGTAAGAGAGAGATTTTTTATTCTTGGACTTGGGCTGAATATTTTTATTATTCATTCAGATTTAATTTGGTTTGATGTGAGAATGTCTTTCAATGAAAATATGATTGACATTTAAGAACATTTTTGATCATTTACTCTTACAAAATTATTTTCGATTACTTTGTAATTTCTGTTATTGATTAACGGCTTTTATGGTTATTATCTTTGCAGTAGCTGAAGACAAGGCGAACATATATATTAATAATAAGGTAAGTGCGTCTGTCATTTTTGTTGCCTATAGCTGTGTATTCATGCAATAACAATTATATACGTACATCAAATTAAACTTTAAATGCATTTGCATTTAAGCGCATTTTCAAAATAATTATTAAAACTTGCATTGCTCCTACACCATGATTGTGTAGTTGTGTTGTTTTCAATTTTTTAGATGAGCATTATATCTATTACATGATTTCAATACGAACAAGAATCTAATTTGATTTTATGATAATAATAATAGACACACAAATGCATTATAAATTGCTTTTATTATTTTTATTTTTATTTTTATTTTTTTTTTTTTTATAATTTATAAATGTATAAAGAACGTTACAAGCGCTTTTAAAAAAATAATTCAATTAGGAATATTTTTTATTATATGAAAATTATATGTTTGTGTTTACTATGAAATCAAGTAGAAGTTATATATACATAGTTAATGGAAAAATTTGCGAAACAACATTAGTAACAGTAAACTGATATCTCATTTTCTGTCATCCGTACATACACGTGTGTATGTTTGTATATATGTATGTATGTATATATATATATATATGTTGTGTATATATGTGAAGGTGTAAGTTGAAAACTCGAGTTTAAAAGTGATTAAATTTTTTTGCGAAGAATTGAAAGCCGATACAAATACATACTGAAATTATAATAAGCTTTAAATGTGCTTACGGTTTCATTACCAAATGGCTTACGTGATAAATCGTGTTTGGAACGCCCAATTATTGATTGATTGATCAATTCTGCACTAAAACTAGTATGATTAGGGACGGGAGGCATTTGATTGAATAAAATTGCAAAGACTAATGGCATCCCAACTAAGCGAATGTTTTAAATTTATATTAAAAAGAAAAAAAAAAAAAACGAAAAGTGGATAAGTGAAATTCCTATTTGTAAAATTCTAATTAGAAGTGACATTAAATTTGTAATCAGTATTTGAATCTTATGGTAACTATAGTGGTTATATGGGACAGTAGCTCATCACTATGACGATTTGTGCAGACGCAGATTTTTTTTGTCTCCAAACCTGGCAAAACCATCTAAAACAACTATACTATAAATATATAAAAATATTTTTTCTTTGATTTACTTTCAAATCAGTTAATAAATGATGGAAAATTTTATTATTAAAACACTATAATTAAATATTTCCACGAGGACCATGCATCGGCTTATCGATATATTATTGTTAAAGTCATGCTCCAAGGGACTGTTGGAGCATAATTTGTGGTAAATTAGATATAAGACAAATTAGTTGTTTGTTAGAATGATTGAGAAGAAGTAAGAAAATTGTATTCGACTTTGTCCGAATTTCTTGTACTCCCCACTAGTTTCCTCCATAAACTTAAGAAAAATCAAAGAAAATTTTGATATTTTATAATATTGGTTGGGTGCGGCAAATGTTTTCAATCATTGTCCAGATACTGCAAGATCTCTCATAAAATATACGATAAGGGTAACGAGCAAAATACTCAATTTTTTCGCCTTCGAAAACAGAAATGTTTCCAGTTTATTTTGTACTGTGAGCGTGCCCTTTGAGTTGCGCCCGAGAAGAAGATGGACAACATTAAATCGATTCAGGGTTTGTCGGTGATCAGGAATGTACAGACTTCAGGGGGTTTCTGAAAGTATCTTTTGAACGAAGGAGTACCCCTCCATTCTTAAGTGGAAAATCCTAAAGAATAACATAATTTTTCGCAATAATCGCGTTGGCGCCTCAAGCCATGCCAGCTACTCGATAGGAATAGAATACTTTTTCCACTATGACCAGGTCTGATAGTTTTTTTCGATATTGGCTGAAGACTATTATAAGTCACCGTTAGCCTTGTTATGAAAAATAAGAGTTTAAAGAGTTTTCTTTCTAACTATTCAGCAATTCAAGGCAAATGTTTGGGAAAGTCAATTGAGCGCATATAATTTTCAACCTGGATTGTGTTTTTGAAATCTAAGTCAGTCTATCTGTCTATACCCATAGTCTCTAGATCTACTCGGTAGCGGATATTATCTGTTAGCAAATCTCTAAAGGATGCGTCAAGGAAAAAAGTTTGTATTAATGTCTGGATGAAAGTTTGATTTAACGTTTCTTGAGGACAACTACGTTGCCGAATAAAGTCGAATTTGTTTTTTTTTTTTTTTACTTAGGGCGGAAACATTCCCGGACTCTTTTTAAAGACCAGAGCGTATGTTGGAAAAAGTTTAATATTAACAGAAATTACAAGATGACCTCTTAGCTAGAGCCAATTTTTCAAAAATATTCATATAAAAATTTTTCTACTTCGAAGAAAGATGAAAAAAATTATCAATTACTGAGATAATCATAAGCATGATGTCATATGAACTAACGAGGACATAAGCAGTTTCTAAACTGTTATCTAAAGCGCTAACCGAATATTCACCTTATCGTTCCGTTTGTTTGCCACAATATCGTAAACGCAAAAAAGATTCCTTTGAAAAGTCGAAATGATAAAAAAATTTAGAACAAACGTGCAAACATAATGTGAAAAGAAGCAAAGGAACATTCGATCCCCCTAACAAAAGACTAATAGAGAAACTTGCAAGAAAATCGAAATGAAATCCAATTGTTCACAAAGAATATATGGAAAGAAACAAAACAAATTTCTTACGTTAACAGCAAATGAAAGCTATTTAAAGTTCCTTACTGCGCCCCATCACCGACGCATGCGAGTATATTCGTTTTGTGAAATAATTTGTAACGCACTGAGCGAAGCTTCATCGACCCCGTCAAATGTGTATATATTTTCGATCGACATCAAACTCTGAATAAAATTTTCCATCAATCTCAACCATGTCCGTCCGTCAGTCCGTAGTGTAGTTAGTGTCGGCGGCAAACATTGTTCTAGTTGCAAAAGTGAAAAGATAAGCTTGAAATTTGTGAAAAATATTGAAAAGTCTTGCATGCAAGATCGAATTGAAATTAGGCTCAATCGGTCAAAGAATGCGACGCACAGGGCAACGTGAATTAAGGAAACATCGGTGTTTTCTCGATCTCTTTTGCATATTACTCGTAAGCCATAACAGATATATTGATAAAAATTTCCATAAGTATTTTCGAAGAAGGGAAGAGTCGGCCATGCCCACTCAACATTATAGAATATCGAAATTTCACGAAAATCGTGGGCATAGAAGATTCGGTTACAGCCGCCTGCATAAATTTCTTATTTATTTTCTTTTCTTTTTTGGGTTTTGCGGTTGCATGGGTTGGTTCCTCGGCGAGTCAAACGTGCATCGTTGTTAATTCATGCGTTAATTTTTCTTTCTTATTTATGAGTCAAAATCACTTTTGAAGTAACAATTGTGTAATTTATTGCTTACTTACCTCCACAATGATCTTTAAAATCCACACAGCAATCGCCCAACTTGAGACAGGCATGATCGCAATAACATGGTTTATCACTTAGATCCTCAATAATGGCATTTATGGGTGCTTTTTGCACAACGCACGATGAGTCACGTCCATTGCAACACAGCTGAGCCTCGCGGCACAAGCCCGCGTGCACACTTAGTGGTATTTCAACTAACAGCAACAGCAACGTGAATAGTACGACAGCATAATCGTATGTATTATAGAAGATATTGGTTATACGCAGCTTATTGTTGTTGTTCTTATTATTGTTGTTATTATTATTATTATTGTTGTTGGATTTGATAATAAATTCATTTAAATTTTGACGTAACATTTGGCATTGATATGTTGTTGGTGCTGTTGTTATTTTTGTAGTTGGTCTTCGTGGTGCTAGTAATGGTGCTGTTAATGGCGATGACGATGACTTTGATGACGTGGCTAATGGTTGCTTTTTCGTAGCTGTTAGTTGTTGACGTAGCGTTAAAGTTATGGTTAGTAACGATATTAAATCAATTGAAGGTTTTATTAATGATTTGTACATAATTTTTGCTTTTTTTTCTCTCTCTCTCTCTTCTCTTACTTGACAGATGAACAACTATTTGAAATGATTTTCTGAAATAGTTTTTTTATAATTAAGGTTATTAAGGTTTTATATATTAATTTATTAAAATTTCTGTTTCTCTTAAAGTTTGTTGAAAAAGAAGCGTTTATTTATTTATTTTTTTTTTTAAATTTTACTAAAAAATTTTAAAACCATTTTATTTTTTTTTTCCCCAAAAAAATTTTTTTTTTTTTTTTTCCCATTTTCTCCAGCATGCTATT
>KK502408.1:843544-860841 GCA_000688735.1 Glossina austeni
TTTTTTTTTTTTCTTTTGTTATTATATTGAAATCCCTCAAGAGTTGTTTTAAAGCATATTTATGTTCTGCGGTTAAGTCATTTGTTTCATCTTTTGTTATCTTTCCCTGTTGCCTGGGTGTGCCTGGGTTGTCTTTCGTTTGCCTCATAACATAAAAATGCGAAAGAAAGACAATTTTAAGATGAAGTCTTTTTCGATTAAGAACATCGTATAAGGTCTTGGAAACATCGCTTATAATAACAACAACAACAATAACAACAATAATAATAGCATGCTGGAGAAAGTGGAAATAAAAAGCAAATCTCTTATGGAGCAAAACGAAAACCTTTTAAATTTTAATCCAAAGTTGAAAAAAGGATAGACATCTGTTCGATATGCTTTATCCGAACAGCTTTTAGAAAGCAATTCAGTTATATGAACAATGTTCGCCCCGACAAAGCTGACCATTTAACATTTAACGGCCATAAGATCTAGAAGCTAACGGCCTATTTATTAGGGAAGCAATCACAAAGTTATATACAATCCTGTAGAGCGAAGCTGTCATCTCATAGTAAGGTAGAGCAATTGGAAACCATTTTGTTAAATGTGCATGTGTCACTAGACCGAACAGTGTCAGTTTATTGTTTGTCTATATAAATAAGATTTTGTTTTTTTTTTCTCTTCATTTTTTTTCAGTTCCAAACGATGGCGAAAAGGGAGATCTAGATAATTAGTTAGCTATTAAAAATAGTGCTAATCCGAGGGAATAACGTGTGATGAATAGCAGCAAGGACGTCAGGACAGTTTAGCATTATTAAAGTTTCCTGGGCGAGTTTTGTTTACGGGGCTGATTGTAATGATGGTAAAAAGTCACGATACGAACGCAGTCAGTGTCCGGCACGAGACAACACAACAGTCTTTTGAAAGTACCGCTTCTCGTGCATGGAAGACCTCCCGACCTCTTCAAAACTCCAATGTTATTACATTATGTAGACTTACTTCAGCAGGATAACTTATACTATTGCTTAAAACTAAAGTTGCGGTATAAAGTGCAAAGGGAATACTTTCACAAGTTGAAGTCTCCGCTTGCCATATATGCACAGAAAAAAAACTTAAATCTAAAATTTTGAATAAAATTGTTTAGAGCTTTTAGACGGATTACGCCTATGATTTGCAGTCGCCCGCTAAGAGTACATTTTCCATGTTTAATTTTCAATATGTGTGTGTGCGTGTTTGTGTGTATGGGCTTGCAATTGTCGACACTAGAACAACAAACAACCAAACCGCATCGTCAAATCAACTTAAGGGCTGGACTTTAGCTGCATGACAGCATTGCTTGCCGTCGATTTTGATGCTTGCCTTTAAGTCCTTTCAAAACTCATTAGGTGGACTACAAACATAGTCATTAATTTTTACATATTTACATAACATTCGTCATTGTTCTCTGATATCACAAAGTGTTGCAAACGATAAATTAATTCTGCTAAATTCTCATCATTTGATGGACGCCGATGTATGGAAATACTCGCTGCGACGATGCCTTTCAAAAGTTGAAAATATTTTATTGAAAACTCATAAAATACTGCGAAATTTGAAATACAAAGATATTCGCTATCGACGTTTAATTAAAACGTTCCAAAACATAGGCGCTACACGACATTGGCTCGCAAGTGTCGAAATAATTGAAAATCAGTTGAAAAGAATGCTAGCGTTTTACAAGCGTTCAAAATATTGAATTCATTGCAATGCGATCGCGTAAATATCTCATCAAATGTAAAATAAATTGAAATTGTAATCGCTGTGGACCTAATTGACTTTAATTCAATAATGGGTTTGACGAAGACGAGATTGGATTGAGATGATAATTGCGAATGCTTGCCATCCAAAACAAATGCGCCAATGTGCGCTAAATGCATTACTACACGTCACCTAATGCGTAATAATGTTTACTGAGTCACTCTCACTTTCCTGATAGAAAATTATGCCATTTCTCGAGACTTTTGGGACTTTTTTAGTCCCATATGATCGCATCAATCGTTTTGCTCTACAATCAAGATCCTGTTCACGTCACTTCAAGAGCTAGCAAGAATTGTACATATCTCCGATCAACTTGAATAGTGAATTTAATTGTTGTTGTTGAGATGGTTGATACTGCAAACGTAACTTTTAAGAATCAATATTTGAAAGCATGCATTTTCGAAACTTAATCTTTCCTACGCTTTTTTTACCAAAGCTATTTTCAAGGATTTCTTTCCTCAGAAACACCTTTGCTTGCATTTGTTCCGCTTAGTTGTTTTTTTAAGAATCACTGCGTGGTAACCATCAAGTAAAGGAAAATCTAGATCTGAATCAAATTATTTGCAGTTTTTTGTTAGACTACGAAGTGTACGATGATTGAAATTTGGCGAATGAAAAGTTGGAAACACTTTTTTTTATCAAGTATTTCCTTTGAGGAAAAGCCCCCAATCTTTCAAAATCGAAATATTATTCGATATCCTTTCAAAGGATATTTACGACTAAAGAATTAGTAAAGATAACCTCAAATATATTTTTCAATAGTGGGTCGTATTCGCAACCCCTTTAATCAGGAAGAAGAAGATATTTGGACTGTTTTTTGCCATCATCTGTTTAACGAACACCTCGTAATCATGCCATAGTATACGCTTCAGCAATGTTGATAAATTATCAAACTTTGAGTTCGAATCATGATCACGGTTTGCGTTTACGTTTGTGTCGTCGTTATAAGCGAGCAATTGTCGGCTCGCTCATTGTATTCACTGAGCTATTGGGCTAGTAAAGGATCTGAGATCCTTTCGTCTGAGATGTGATGAGAATAATGCCGTGTTGTTAGTCAGTTTTTTTTTTTAAAAAAATCGACATCTCTTCAAGAACTTAATGTCACACTAGTAGCAAAAATTAATGGAACTGATCGTTTTCGTTATGTGACTGGCCAAGAAAATAACACGCAGAATACTGTTTAAGAAGAAGTCTCTCTGTGAGGAGCTGAAATGTGTAGGGCTCCTGATCGTTTGCTTTTGATCAGTTTCCTTCATGGAACTAGTTGTCGCGATTTTGTGCAATTTTTACGATTTTAAGAACTTCAGTAGCGAAGAAGTAGATGGATAGACAGATAGTAACTAGCTTTTGTAAAGAATATACTTTACGATTATGAAGGTTTTTTTTTGACAGTGCATGCCTAGTGAAAGGACTTGAATTCGGTGAACGCATTATCTCGGTGAAGATAATGAATTTTGTTTTTTATTTATTTATTTATTTTTTTTTATGTTAAATAAATGGTTAGAAAAATTTCAATACTTATCTTAATGCATTTGCTTAACGAATTTGTGAAAAACCGGTTCTTTAAATCCGGCTATTCGAAAACTTATTCGGATAAAAACCGGTTTTATGAAAAAATGCTTTGTATTATAAAAAATTTAATAAAATTAATTTTTGCTAAAAACGTAAAAGCTCGAGTCAAAGTAAAATAAAGGATTTCTACGATTGCCATAAATTTTTCTTTTTCTATATTAATTTTTAACGTAATTTTTATGCCTTTATGATATTTATCTGCATTTTCGTGACATTATTATAAATTTTTTTTTTTTTTTTTTTTTTTTAAATATAATTTTATTTTATTTCCTTATGAATATACTAAGGAAAGGTTAGTTCATTGTTTAAAATGTTTTCCTTTCTAAATCAATTTTATTTTTCTTTTCATTGTTGGCGATTCAATACTCATGATATTTCACCCGTCAAACCACACAACACAAACACAAACTAAACAGACATTAATCAATTTCAACGTTCGAAGAAAAAGCAACTTTAGATAATACATAACATTTCACAGATCTCCGTCGATTCACAATTGAATATTTGTGTGCATTGGTTGTAAGAGAGCGTAAAGACAATGATAAATGATTGTTTGTAGTCTGTCTTCAGCGTGCAAATGCATACAACTTAAATTTAAAGAATGTTATCAATACTTTGATGATGAGTTCTTAATAAAGTTTTATTTTTTTTTTTTTTTTTTTTTTTTTTTTTTTTTTTTGTTATAAAAAATTAAAAAAAAAAAAAAATTTTTTTATTTCTCATGTAAACCAATCATTTACACACACTTTTCTTAGTGACTATATATTTTACTTTACTTTGGTGCTTTTATTATTAAGAAAAACGAAAAATGCTGCTCACTTCGCTTTATGCTCCGATATCCTTTCTGTTCGTTAGTTAAAGTTCAACTGTTAGTATATTGTCCATGAGTGGTGTATTTATTATAGAAAACTTTACGTTTTTATTCAGTTGAAATTGTTGTGAGTCTGGTGTAACCATTTGCTCGAATTTCACTCATAGCAATGTTAAGGAAAATTGAGTGCATGTAAAAGTCTTGTTTTGGTTTTTTGAGTGCAAAGCCGGCTTTTTCGATGACAAGAAAAAAAAAAAAAATTTGCGCACGAAATCTTGTTATCGTTTCAATTTCTTTCAATTTTTTAAACCGCGGAACAGTGAACGCATCACGGACGCAATGATAAAACAAAAATTACTAAATCGTTTAGGATCAAAGTGAATACGATTCTATCCTTAAATTATATTTATAACGAGTTGTTTACTCTCTTGCTTACAAAAAGTAAAGTTCGTAAGTAGTGAGGGGTAAAAACTTTAAATAAATATCTTCATCGACTAGGCTTCCACAAAGTGACGCATTGCTGCACTAACATCGATCGATCATTGGAGTCCATTTTTTTAAAAGTATGTCGTGATCTATTTCTTTTCCCTTTCACTGTTTCAATCTTCCAAAGCCAACTATGGGATTATGTAAAAATGTCAACTTGAAAAGATCAGAACGGGACATTGTCAAGTATCTCTATTAAGAGCTCCTCGGACTCTTGATATCCCCTGAGTGCCTTTATGTTTGACATGACACGTTCTGCTGTAGCTTTTCTGCAATATGTTCACTGCCTCTGTTCTGGGGATATTTTGGGAAATTAGAATTAGAATTAGAATCAACGAACAAAGTTTAATTTTGACTCAATCGCCACATTTGGTGCAGGCGGTATTTTGTGCAAATTAGGAACTTTTGAAAATGAAGGAAATACTGCACCACTTGGTGATATTGGATGAGTTCTTTTACTATGACTTAAGTCAAACATTTTAAGAGATAAGTAAGTCCGGCGCTAAATCAATCCATACAGGATTTTGAGAAACTCTTTACATACATATTTTTATAATTTGCTTATTTTTATTACCTTTTAAAGATTTCCTAAAACAAAATTTCTTTTCTTTGCATTATTTATTTATTTATTTTTTTATATTTAATTAATATTTAACGCGATATTATGTTTTAACTCAAAATGTAACTCAAACGTTTTTCCAAGTGTATTATTATTCTCTTTCATTTTCACTCAAATCGTTACTTCGTTCAAGCAACGCATGCTCACCTCCCATTAAATAGATTATTAATAGTATTTTTAATTGAGCCTATAAACATGCTATAAATTCATTCAAAGCATAAAAAGAGGATTTCAAATATTGCTCAGCATAAATATAAAAGCGTACAACAGAATGTTTCTATAGTAGAAAAATTTTAATGCAAAAAAAAAAAAAAAAAAATTTTCTTTTTCTAGTTTTAAGTAATTTTTATTGCATAGCGATTAAGAGAGATTAACATATTAACATGACGATTATGTTGAATGATGATTCAAATGACTGAATGATTGACTCTTGGTGACTTTTATATCAGCCATCGTAGTTTTTCATTACACCCCCGTCTGAGAAATACGTATCGGAGACGTTAAACAGTATACGCATGCAACCTGTTATGAAGCAATATTGGCCTGCTTTTAGTCTCAATATATATCCTCTTCTTCTGATGTTCCTCAGGGCAGTCAACTTGGACCGCTTTTATGTTTATTTTATACGAGTGCATTCAACATTCTCGTGCTTTAACATTTGCCGACGACGTTAAACTGTGCCTCTCTTTTGACTCAATACATTATACTAAACTACTTCAGTCTGATCTTGAGCGCCTATGCTCATGGTGTGCAATCAATGGTGGTATGATACTGAATTCAAAAAAATGCAAGAAGATTTCTTTTGAATGATGTAACCCGATGCCCTCTTATTATCGCTTTGACAATCACATCCTGCAAAAGACTTAGGAATTGTTTTTAAATCAAAATTTAAGTTTGACAGTCATATGGAAATGTCAGTCAGTAAAGCTAGATTCCTTTTAGGGTTTCTAAAAAAAAAAAAGTTAAAGACCCATATATTACGAATTGCTTCTATACTTCTTTAGTTAGACCAACTCTTGAATACTCGTCAGTAATTTCGCTTCCTTCGCTTATAGATGTCAAGTTAATCTATTGGACTCTGTTCAACGAGATTTCTTGATATTTGCTTGGTGAGGTTTGGAATGGGGGATCCTGCCCTATCTCTTCCACCTTATAATAATAGATTGAAGCTCATTGATTTCCCTACTCATTGATGTGCCCTTGAAAAAATTGCGTAAAATCTTTCTCTTGATATTTATTCGCCGGCTTTATGAGAAGACATTTTGTGCTCTTGCCTACTACCAGAATGCCCAACCAATCGTGAGTTGTTCAATCCGTTTCGAGTAATGTCATCATTTACTTGATCTGTCCGTTTTCTGCGTTAATAAGATGAAAAGCATTATAATGCATAACTAATTTATTCATCAATATATATATACCATTAGGGCTATAATTTAGGGCTATTTTGTAGCTTACATTTGGATAATGATTTGTTCTGTAGCGGAATTTAATTAATTTTTATATATATATGTCTCTGGGTTCTCAACATGTACGCATGCGTAAGAGTGTCCGTTGGCACAGGGAATGCAATGGTAGGAGGTGTAATATAATGACCCACTTGAAGGGCAAAGCCCCTTGAGGATTCAGATTTGTAACGAAATGGGATGCAGTAACTATATCATATCATCTCTTCTAGTCCAAGTGAGCCGTACAGAAAGCATTGAAGTTGATTGACATTTGTGGCATCAGAAAGTCTCTGATAAAATAATTGTCACAATTTTTTTTTCGACTCAGTCGACGAGAGGCTGTGATACTTTCAAAGTCACCTAACACTTCTCTCGATAAAGACCTCTGTAGTAGTAACTATGCGGAGAAAAGGAGTAATACCTTCTGATAGATACCCTCGGCTCCTGCCTGCGGCAGTCGCAGGGAAATAGTTAAATATTTTTAAGCGTAATTATTTACTAATTTATTTAATTTATTAATTAGTTAATAGCTCGTAGAAAATTGGTTTTTAAAAACCGTGCTTAATGACTCTGAACCGATAAACTTGGGCTTACGCATCCAACTTAGCCAAGACTAAATGCGAAAGTTAAGAGTTAAGTCAAAATATAAAATTTGATGGACTCGAGAACATTTACTTTACTACTTAATCTTTAGATATTATTATGCAAAAGTATTCTAAAGATAGCTCTGATCGGCCTGCAGAAGCACATTCAATAAAGACGCTACTCCCTCTAGACAAAAATATATGTAAGTCATAATGAGTGTAGTCCACAGACGAAAAACTAAAACCTATTCTGATAATTTTCGAAAATTTGTAAACCAAGTCCAGCTCTACGCTGAAAGAGAGCCAAAAATTTATTTTGGCACTTTGAGTGTGTAAAAGCAGAAGCCGTTTGCAAGAACATAAAAAGCCGGTGAGTAATGTAAAAATAGGATACCGTACGTGAAAGTTTACTATTTACGTAGCCCGGAAATTTCTTGTGATTTTGTGAATGCAGTTTTCGTGCATTCTTAGGAATCGTTATGTTATATCGATTCGGCTCAATTGTAACCTTGAGTTGGTCGTCATCAAAGCTATCAGATTACATTTCAGGCATTACGGCTTGTAAAAGGTTTTTTGATTTAGTCAGTCGCTCACTATTCTCGTCGGTCAAATTACGGCTTTTCTCATTACTGGCTGATATTTGACGATTAGAAAGATTGAAAACAACAACAATTTATTGCCTTTGAAATTTTTTCGAGTTTCTTGATCGTTTCATAGCAAAATCCCTAACATGTCTTCATGTCTTCAGGTGCCTAAGGTCAAAATTAATGCAATCAATGCCATTCTAAAGCGATAAACCCAATCGATAGTGAGCAAATAAATCAATCAAATGAAAGTTGCGGATATAACGATCAGGACGAAGTGACAAAATCAACGAATGAAAAGTTTTCGCTATGAATTTTTGTTTTTTACCTTCAAGAAGACAATTTTTTTTGTGACGATGCTTATCGGCGATTTACTCGAATCGGATAATAATTAATTTAATTAAATTATAATACATTTTATCCTATTTTGCGCTGACGTGAATCCATTTAAAAGTTATCTTTCATTTATTTTTTCATCTTTATTTCTTAAATATTTTTAAAGCTTTTCCTCTACATTGTGAGTTAAACAGACAATGATGAAAAATAGAAATAAAAACAACAACAACTGCAGAAACAGCAACAGCAGCAACATTATACTTAACACCTCAGCAATTGTATACCTTACCATATGCACATGTCTGAGTCGGCCTCATTGTGGGTATACATACCACAGCACACTATTTTGTGGTAAAGCCTAAGCACACGTACACTTTTACATATATATATATATATATATATATATATATATAGAATGTATATATGTATAGAATAGACAGATATATACAGACAATTTAGACAAAATAGTAGTAAAGTCTGAGCCTTTCATCTGTTTGTGTTGCATATTAAATTTTTGTCATATTTTATGGTTAACAATACTTTGTTTTCATCATAAATTTTGCCTAAAAATGGTTACATTTGGTTTCCTTTTTTCGTGTATTCGCTCGCTCCATGCCATCATTACATATCCTTGAGAAATTGTTTCTTTTTTCCCAATTTTTTTTTTTTTTTTTACTTCTAGTTTTTGTATGTGAATATGTCTACATATTTTCCGTTCTAGATAATAAACAAAAGCACGAATTTTATTTATTTATTTATTTATTTTTATTTTTTTTTATTTTTTTTTCTTTTCTTAATTTTTTAGTTTATTATTTTTCACTTGACTTCAGAGGCCATAATTTTAAGGTACGTGTCACCAGTGTTACTATTCTTCTGTTCCTTTTTCCATATATTTGTCTGTTGTTCAGCATATTGTTGTGAATACGTTGTTGTTATAGTTTCTGTTGTTAGCTGAGAATGTGTTAAACATACAAACATGTTAACTTCCTTACCTTTAGGTGGTATATTTGCATGGATTTGTATTTTTTAGTTTTTGTTATTATTATATTCTTCTTCTTCTTCTTCTGCTTTTTTTTTTTTTTCTACTTCTTCGTTTGCTACATTATTATCGAACAACAACTGAACACAATGCCAGAGAAATTATTATAGCTTTCCACTCCGGTAATGTCTGCATTGTGTTTTGTATTCACTCTCTCTCTCTCTCTCTCTCTCTCTCTCTCTCTGTCTCTCTGGTCTTTGTCTCTCATCCTGTTGTACGTTTTCATTTAAAAATGAATATATATATATATATATATATATATATATATATATATATATATATAAATATATATATATTTTTTTTTTATTTAAAAAAAAAAAATGTCTGGTTTGCTTTCGGTTTGAAATAGAAGACACACAAAAACGAGCATAAATTTTGAGGGCGTACGGCAACACGGTATGTATCGTCTCTCTGTTTGCATTCCTTTCGTCTCTGTACTTGTATGTTCTACTCATATTAACACTTGGTCATGTAGTTTATTTGGTCGTGTTCTATTTTTCAACTAATAATTTTTGGTCATTTTACATATGAACTAGACTTACTGGTCAGTGTAATAACCTTATCACACAGTATGCAGCGCAAATTAAAATATCTGTCGGGGGTTCGTATAAAATCGCTGCTGCATCCATCTAATCATTAAACTGAATAAACTAAGACAACTTAGTTTTTATGATTGGCAGTATAGTAGCGTCTGGAAAAAATTACAGTCTTAATGTGCAATAGGATATAAGGAATTTCCATAAATTTGCCTCGTTTTTCTTAGAAAGATTATATCGCGATATATGTTCAAATGTCCTTACTTTGATTAGGTGGTTGCATGCGAAGAAATGGGAAGTAATGATTAAATTCGATGGTTTTTGAACCTTCCTCTACCTAAAATAAAAGTTTCCCATTTAATATTTTTGGGTTATTCGGTGTATGCCGACACTCCATCGTATGGAGCGCTCAAAATTGCCTTTTCGATCTTCAGTACTTTTGTTGTTTATTTGAACAAATCTGCTGACGCAGCCTACCAAACACGTTCAGTAGCTTATGGCGATGCTGCTCCATCGTATCCCAATTACCGATTTTGTTTTCGACGGTTGACAAGTGCTGACATGAATTGACCGAAAATGTCATTTTTTGGCCACTTGTTGCAGGATACGCTCTTGCAGCTCGAATCGGAAATTCTATCACCCCCAGGGTACTTATCAGAAATGGTGACTTCGGCTTACCACTTGTTCAGATCGGCGTAGTATGGCTTGGCTGGCATGCAGATCCGCAAAGTTGAAGAAGTGCGATAATTGGATCGCTGCCTAACTAGTATAAGTTCTAAACGTCTTTTTCCAATGAAAGAACTATTAAAATACATGCAGTCACCTAATAATAATGCGCGAGTCATTCAGCTACTTGACGCATACTTTATATCATATATTATATCTTATCCACAACAACTGAAATTTCGGCATGAAACTTACTTATCCTTCCCTGTCTAGGTGCTAGTGATTTGACAAGTAAAAGAGTTTCCGATAAATTCAGTTGTTCTTGATGCTACTTAGACTATCGCCAAGAAGTGGAAAGAAGAAGAGTACCCTTGTTTCTCTTATTTATTTTGAGGTTACGTCCTGAGATTTTTTTGGCATACATTTCATCTCTTAACTTTTTAAAAGTCACCGCTCAGTCATACAATCTTGAATATCTGCACAAAGTTGCATATATTTATAGCCATCGTCAAAGGACGGACGGTGTATTAATTTCGTTAAAATGTCCAAATGCCCAAAAGAAAATTCCAAAGACCCTATAAAGTATATATATTTCGGGTGAGCATCAAATTCTGAATCGATTTAAACATGTCCGCCCATCCGTTTGACTATCTGTTCATCTGTGTCGTTTGTTCTTGTGGCCGCAAAAGTGAAGCTATCGACTTCAAATTTGGCAAAAATATTGAAAATTCTTATGCGCAGGTTGGTATTAAAAATGGGCTAAATCGGGCGAAGGACACACTCACAGCATCACGTTAACTGAGAACACCTATGTTTTTCAAAAGAATAAAAAATTTGTTGTTTACTCATTGCTCATAAACTATATCAGATAAATGCAAAAAAAATTTGAATGTGTGTTGCCCAAAAACAGAAAAAAATTTCGCACGCCTTCTTGAAGAACTCTTAAAAAGCCCAGAGTATATTTGTCCACGGGCCAAAAGACGTTAGTTTGCACAAATTATCTCACAGCAGCTTAACAATTGCGATATACATGTTGAATGCAAAGGTATCAAAGTATGCGGATATCAGACTGATAGACATACAGACAGACGGACAGACAAGCTCAAATGGACATAGACAATGAATCTTTTTCGATCAGCATAATAAAAAAACGGTGAGTCTATCTTAAATCTCCTTAGCTGTCGCATGCATTCGCACAAACTTAGTATAGCATAGTGTTAGGGATAAAAAAAAATTTATCACGACTTGCCCTCAAAAGATAAGAAGGAATTTGTTGGGAGCTGCCTGTGCGAAGTAACGAATTGCTGTGCTGAAGTAGCGAACAGTGTGACCAATGGCAGTGTTCCGAGCTACTACATTTAATTATTTTTACATGCAATTTTTTTTCTCCTTTTTTTTTTTTTTTTTTGGCGATTCGAAGTATTTCAATTAACTCCTTATGAATATATTATGTTTAAGTGGAAGTTAATTAAATTTTAAGCATTGAATGTTATGGAAAATATCGTTTTTCGATGTGTTGTTACACATTGCATTTATTGCGCGTTTAATTGTCAAGTCAATCTTTCAACACTTAAATATTTCTATTTCTACTATTTCACAGTAAGCTTATTAATTGCATCCTTTCAATTGTAACACTTATGAAAGGCACATTCGAAATTGTCTGAAATATGTTCGTATTCATGAACAACATTCGAGACATTGAATTGATCTGGCGATGTTCTTGTCTCAATATGCTGTCCCTATATGCTGACGTTAATCTGAGAGTCGTTTGAACTCTTCTCAAGTAATTAACCTTGGAAGTGGGAGTAATTTTTCTCCCACAACGACTAATAAACAAAAGCAATTATAAAAAAAAAAAAAAAAAAATAAATAAATAAATAAACAACTTTGCAACATTTTCCTTTGTAACTGATTCCAATCTGATCTAAGTCAGGTTAAGTTAAGGTGTCAGCACGGGTCGCTTGTTACGAATGCCTGATCATCGAACATCGAACGTTATGTGTAGAAGATCTCATCAGTTACGCCTACTCTTGATGAAATGTGTAAACAACTTCGATACGAAATAAAAAAAACATAAGAAGACGCTGCTTAGGGCTATTGATGTCGACCTAAACTTTGAATAAATTCATTTTTTTTGATAAAAAGATACGACTGCTTTCAGAGTAACAAACATTCGGCCAAACTAAAAGGTAATATTTTTCACTTTTTCGATTACTTTTTTGTTTTCAACATTAATGGAACATTTTCACTTTAATGGCCATTATCCTTAATGAAAAAAAAAACAAAAAAATGAAAAAAGAAAAATGAAAAAATGAAAAAAGAAAATAAATAAATAAATGAACGTAAAAGTTTAAACACATCAAGCAATTAATTATATTTGATTTGCTTTTCCTGCTCAATAGCACTTTTGTCCAGCGTGATGCTTTGGAAAATTTTAATAGTTGGTAAAAAAAAAATGCAAATTACTAAAACTATACAGGATGCCTTTAAAGGACCTCTTCAAGCCTTTAATTTCGTTTGTTTTGTTAAAATTGGTCTACGATATTAATGTCTTTTAACGCTTTCAATAATAATAATGTTGTGCGCCTATTACGCAAATACGTTAAGAAGACTTTCGCTTAGTACTCTATCATCGGCTTTACGGCCGCCAACACGGCAAACAACCCATCAAACGAATTCATCTCAAGCGTAGAAACTAATGCGCCGCGAACATGCATCTCCTTGATGATGCGGTTCAATTTTCTTAAAAACTATGCATCTCTGCACCTCGTTAACAGTCAATTGGAAATTATCGAACTAAGATTTGAACAGAAAAGTCAACATGAGCGACAGCTCAGACTTAGAAATAAGTTTTCATGAGAGCGTCATCGCACATTTTCCACGAATTAAATTTGATTTTTACTGGCCTAGGGGCCAGTGCCTTGAATTTTCTATAGTAATTGGAAAAAAAAAAAAATGCATTACCTCTGAAATTTTGCGGTTTTCCAAGCGTATTCGACAAAAAAAAAAGTTCTTTGTACCAAACAGATTCCCGCTAATAAGTTATAGCGTATACTGCAATGGTGGCACAACAACAACTGAATGCGTTAGAATGAGAAGTCCTTAGTCGCCCATCGTATTTACCTGACATTGCACCATCTGATTATTATCTGTTCAGATCTCTGCAAAATTATGTGACGGAAAAAAAACTCAAATTTTTTGAAAGTGTTTCGAAGACAGTTGCTGACTATTTTAACTCCAAGGACGAGAAGTTCTACAAAACAGAAATTCTCAGTTGACCTGAAAGATGACAGCAGGTTGTAACAAATAACGGAAGATATATAATTGATTGATATTAAACACGTATTCCTATAAATGAATTCAAAAATGCGACAGAACTTTCCCTCCCACCTATTACAATGTTATCATCAGCGCTACTCCTCTGTTCGCCCTCAATTAGTTCCATCTTCATCTCCAATCCACATCTTGAGAAAATCAAGATGGAAACATTTTCGAGAATTCGCCTTGACTCTACAATTGCAACACACCTATGCAGCTTAAAGAAGTCTTCTTCTTCTCTAATGTGCCATTGCGGACGTATTATTACTATAAAGCACATTCTTTGTGACTGCGTCAACTTCGCCTTTGTTGGAGAGAATCGCATTTGGAACAATTAATCCTACGAACATCAGCTGAAATCAGCTACAGAACGAAATATCAACGCAGCTATCTAATTTTTTTTTTCTATGATAAGCTTGATAGCCTGTGAAGCTAAAACTCAAGGCTTTTTTTCTAGTCTAAGAATTTATTTCATTAGTCTAAAGAATAATAATAATAATAATAATAATAATATTCAAATACTCGGCAGTTACGAAATAAACATTATTTTCAAAATAACTTACGTCGTTCTTCGGCTCGGTTCGGTACGCATGTAGATTAAATATTACGTCTTTTCTTACATTCAAATTTTTATATGACGGAGAGCCCCTTTAATTAAAAATGCCATGCGAGAATAGTTTCGGTGTTGCCATTTTCTAAAAATGATTTATTTTTTTTGCAAATTCTTAAATTTTTTAATATTTTTAAAAATTCCGTTGCTCCCTCTTTCATCGCAATCGATCGGTCTGATCGGCTGAAGGCTCTCCGCAATGGAAGGTTCACATTATCTTTTTCTTTTTCTTATTTTCCTTTTTCTTATTCTAATTGCCTTCTAGTTGCTTTAAGCCTTCTTCGGCCGCCAAGCCCATTTGATAATCGCTCGATCCTTTCGGTTCCATTTGCAATATTAAACTGCTTTCCTTGAGCAATTCGATGACTTCTCTTAAACGTTTATTAAAATCTTTACGTGTTATTAAATGTTGGCTGCATTGATGTTGAGAGATCATTATGATGGGAGCGTGTAATTCATACATAATTAATCCTATCAGTTGAATACTTAATAATAGTTAATAAAATTTTATAAAAATGTATGGTTCAGTACCTCGTAGTTTGCTTAGACCCGGTTGAAGTATATCGACTACTTGCAAAAATTCACGACAATATTTCTCTTTACGCTTCAAATCTTCAAGAGACATATCCGACAACAGGTAGCCTTCAATACGTCCATAAATTTGACATAATGTGTATTTCACGTACAGCAACAAATAGTGATTGCTGCCTAACAGAGCCGAATAGCTACGAATGAGAGAAATCAACCGATGCAGTTATGGACTTGGAAAATACATTAACTTACGAACCGTTTCATAAAGTTCTCAAGACCGTGGACATCGTGAACATCGATACTATCTAAAATGTTATTTAGTTTTTCTAATAATTTCACTACGTCCTGAGAGTTCATGATAAAATCGCATTTGTCGCATCTATGTTCACAAAAAAAAAAAAAAAAAAAAAAAAAAAAAAAAAAAAAAAAAAAAAAAAAAAAAAAAAAAAAAAAAAATAATAATTTTTATTATTTAAATATGAAAAATGAATTTAATTAAAAATAATGCATTAATACCTCCATTCAGCTTCTTGTACCAGGGGATTACTAGACCTTAACAATCCTCTCTGACATGAACTGCAAGTCAGAGCGCTGCAATCGGTACCCAACTCAAAGGGATCAGAGCAACGTTGACAGCAGCACCAAAACAATTTACTTTTTTGTATGAAATCGCGACGTTTTAAAGTACCCTACAAAAGCTCTTCTCTCACTTAAATCAACTTTTCTTTATTTATTTTTAAATTCTCTTTACTGACCTGCAATGTGTAAGCATAACTCAAAGTAATCGATTCATTTTTTTTAATACTTCGTGAGGTGCGTAAAATAATCTCATATGTGTCAGGATTATCTGTGTGTGCCGTATTTGGGCAGCAATCGTGCGCCAAGAGAAACGCCCCAGGATATAATGCACGTGCCTTGGCGGTATTTTGACCAATTTCAAAACAATTTACGTCCAATATACCGCATACGGTATGGATTTCTTCTGCGGTAAAGTCGTTCGATAAATGCCATCTTTCTCTTAACTCTTGAACAATATTTTCTTCATAATGTTGCCATAAATCTGGATTTTGTTTTCGCATTTCCAAGTGGGATTCCATTAATCGAATTCGCTGATATTGATCGGTTTCGTGAATTTTCATTAGCAGAATCCTTACTATAGCAATTAATTCATAAAGATTTTTAATTTTATCGCCAGGAGTAGTTGTATGCAAACGTTGACCGGTATTCTCACGTTGCAAAAGCTCACACTCACAAGCGCTATGACCGTAAGGTTGATGGACGCCTGGACATTCTTTGCCACATAAAGGCCATTTACAGTTCGGACATCTGTACTGTAAAGCTGTAAGTTGAACCGGTTTATAGCAACCTAAACAAACCGGTTCTCCTGATGCACACGGCCCCACGACTAACGGTTTTTCGGTAATTAATAATTCTCCAGCTGGCAGATTACGTTTCGCCAATAAATAGCGACCGTATTGATCCGAATAAGTGATTCGGTATTTATCGGATTGCGGTAATAAAATTTCTTCATTCTTTTCGGTGTCGTCTGCCAGAGAGAGTTGCTGCAATTGAGTATTTAAATGATGTGCTCGTTGCGACGATTTCTTCTTAGTTGTCTAAAAATAATTTTCAACATTTTCATATTTTAAAAATCTTCTCAAGCGCAGTTGCCATAAACCTATTGCTTCTACGATTAATTCCTTCGTGCAAAATTCGATATACTATTGGGTTCAAAAAGTAAGACCAATTCAAAATTTTTCTTTTCGAAATCTGTTTACTATCTTTTTCATCGCCTTCAAAGTAATCCTGAAACCCAAATAATATGCCTTGTTAATCGTCTAGCCCGAAAGGAAGGCGGAAGGAATTCACAGTACGCAACACTACGACAATCGAAAAAAAGTTTAATATCTTTTTGATTTTTGAGCGCCGGATCTTGGCCCACCTTTTGCTTAGCTGAAAAACTAATGACTTTGATGAGGTGAAATTTGTCATAGATGTCTGTCGCAGTGTTATCAACTTGAAAAATAAAATGTTTCTGAACATTGTCTGAATATTGGTCTTAGTGTTATGCCGGTCGCAGTTGCTCTTCCTATCACACATACGTCAAACATTCGAATTGTCGCAGTGTACAACGAGAAAGCGAGAAAGCGAGAAAGCGAGAGAGAGAGAGAGAGAGAGAGAGAGAGAGAGAGAGAGAGAGAAAGAGAGAGAGAGGGAGAGAGAGAAAAAAAAGAGAGAGAGAAAAAGAAAGAGAGAGAGAAAAAGAAAGAGAGAGAGAAAAAGAAAGAGAGAGAGAAAAAGAAAGAGAGATAGATAGATAGATAGATAGATAGATAGATAGATAGATAGATAGATAGATAGATAGATAGATAGAGAGAGAGAGA
>KK502408.1:860941-875212 GCA_000688735.1 Glossina austeni
GAGAGAGAGAGAGAGAGAGAGAGAGAGAGAGAGAGAGATAGAGAGATAGATAGATAGATAGATAGATAGAGAGAGAGAGAGAGAGAGAGAGAGAGAGAGAGAGAGAGAGAAAGAGAGATAGATAGACAGATAGATAGATAGATAGAGAGAGAGAGAGAGAGAGAGAGAGAGAGAGAGAGAAAGAGAGTGCGTACATGAGAATCTCTAATGATATCCCACACACAACAGAACTTTCGAAAGCATACGCGTTGAAATCAGTGAATTTTTATATCACATGTTGTTCGCAAAAATTTCTCTCTTAAGATTGTGTCAGATCAATGAGATCCTGATGGCCTTCAACTGTGACCGATGTTCGGGACCAAGGGATATTGAATATAAAGCTAAAATTTATTACACAATTAATTATGCACTCAATTACAAGTTGGAAATTGTGCATAGGCTCAATACATTATTAACTTATTTGGCGGTTAGCTTATTATGTGCAGCCAAAGTATTTAAAAACAATTTTTCTTGTTACTTTTTTTAATGGCTCGGAAACAATTAAAAATCACTTAATTTCCGAAACCTTCAACAAGTAGACATTCATACACACATACATACAAAACTGTATACATATATCTGAAAATATTTCAAAAAGCCTAAAAGTTACTCGTTCACTTTACCAGATTCAATGGAATCAACAAGTGGTTTGTTTGGCACTACCTCGAATCACTGGAAGGCATCGCTTTGCGCGATGCGCATATACATGCATGCCCATACACACGCACACGCAAATATAAATGCATATATATATATATATATATATATACATATTTAACTATACTCTTAACTTATTTGTATGTGTGTGTGTGTGTGTGCGCGTAATCTTTTCAACTAATTATTTGCCATATCTATCACGAAGTTGCATGTCTGGCAACGATTTATACAGATGTTCCTGTTATTGTCTGACACGCTAAGCTTATTAATGACGAATTTTTTTTGTTCCCCTGTCTGTTAAGACTCTTCTTAAGCCCAACCAAAAAAAAGTAATAATAATAGTAATAATGTTTTATGAAGAAAGCACTGGCGCAGATTTTCACTTTCATTACGATGCACTTGGCAGCCCTTTCCAGTTAAGATCATAAATGAGGAAGAGTGTGAGAGAGTGTGAGAGAGAGTGAGAGAGAGAGAGAGAGAAATCTCTCGGAAAAAATTTAAAAATAATTTCAATACTACTCATACAAATACATTATATAAAAGATCAAGCGAGTAAATTGATGCTTGTGGCAATGCATATCCAACTAGGAAAAGCCTTTCACTACTCGATTATTGATGTTATTAACAGCATTCGATACAAATCACTTCATCAATTCTAGTGATATTTAACAAATATCAGTAAGTGTACTGTAGATACCGGATGGAAAGGAAGAAATGATTTTGAAATGTGCCTCTCAAGTATGTCCGTCTGTCTGCTAGCAACATCTAAAAGTGTAAAAGAGAATGTATTGCGGGAAAAGTTTAAGTTGAAGATGTGTCTCAAACCTCACACTTCGAAGACTCGTCATTGTCCGAATTCAGAAAGAAGATTGAAGTTTCGATCTTTGCTTCTACGTTTAAGGTTAGCGATTACGTTTGAAGTTTTGTGAAGTGAATTTTGGCAAGTGAGATTTACATCAACCTCGCTAGGTTCCTATGCAGAGTTTTGCTAAGATTTTTGCCTCTTCGTTCGTTGAATGAATTTGAAGAATTTTTAAGCATTCCCGCAACCGAACCGAACGACGTGCAGCGTGTATAGTACTCAAGTGTTTAACCATCAAGTAATATTATTATTAAACTCGAGAGCGGACGACGTGCATTGTAAATATTCGGAGTCGAAAACTGTTTTGTTTTGTTTTTTCTTTTTTCTTTTTTCTGTAAATTTATGGCATTCTTAATATAAATTTAGCCGGGTCTACCGAAAGGCAGCTGGATTTAGTGGGCGTAGTTGAATGTTAACAATAAGCGAAACTTTTTCAACAATCAGCTCCTTTCTTAAATGGCTATCGCAAGACTTTTGCAATTTCTTTAGTTATTTCAGACATCTCGCTCTGGCCTGCTCTGCTCTGCTCTGACTTGTCGAGCATCTTCAGAGTGTACGTATTTGTTGAAAAATTTGTTAAATTTTTCGTATATTTTTATATTTATACGATGTTTATATAAATTTTTTACACAAAAACGAATACCTTTGTACGAATAAAGCGAACAAGATTGAATGATTTAAAGAAAAAAAAAAAAAAAAAACCGAAGCAAAAACAAAAACTATAACAAAAACCGATATATATTTTTTTAAGCAATAAATTCTTTTCAATACAATTCGACGAAATATATCTAACAGAATATTTTTAGTTAAAACAATGCTTACGTTTCTCTTATTTCCGGGCATTTTTCTATCGGCACTAGAAACTTATAAATATTCGTAATATTTTTCTTATTTGAATTCCCATTGGCACGAACGTTTTGTTAGATACTAACACGCAAAGCGACGAAAAGTTATTTATGAAATGTAGTTTTTTAATGAAATTTGTGTTTTAAACAATTCTCTCAGCTAATTCATTATTGACGGTTTTTCCCTCATTTAATATTTTTGCAGGGTTGCCAAACCCAATTGAAAATGATAATATTTAGCTTGTTTTTTTTTTTGTTTTTTTGCTTTTGCTCTTCTACAATTTTAGCTTCTTTTTTTTTTTTTCTTTTCTTTTTATATTTACGCAGCAATTGTGTGAGAAAAGTTGAAAAAAAATTCAGGAATAATTTTCTTAACAACGATGACGACAAAATGAGATTTAATATGTGTGGTGAAGCAGGTGTGGCTTTTTTCAAGATATTGATTGATGGCAAAAAGAATTGAGATAAAGCAAATACGAAGATTATATTTGGTCGTGATCGAATCTTTTATACCCATTACTGTTATCCTAAAAAGGACAAAAAAAAAGTAAAAGAACTAAAATTTTTATGCTCTATAATATAGAGTGGGCGTGACTGTCTTTTTCCATTTTCAAGACAGAAGCTTTTGTCGCATGGACGTGTGGGCGCTGCAGGCTTGTCCTTGGAAAAGTTGAAATCACTTGCATTTTTTTTTTGCAAATTTGTGGGCGATAACTTCATTTTCATTAACGGGACAATGTTTTCCACAAATTAGGTGCTTTTCAAATTTGAAATTGCCCAAGAATTTATGTTTGGGTTTTGAAGCTTGTTTCTGCGTCTTACAAAGTTATTGAAAAAACAACTAAATTTTCATACACTAGAATATGCGGCAGGTGTGCTCAAGTTTTCTCAGTTATGCGTAAATGTTACAGCATCGCTCGAAGAGCTCACGTTCAACTTTTTATAGATTTACAGATTATGAGCAATGAGGAAAAGCCATTTTTTTATTCCTTCTGAAAAACGGGGTACTGTACTGGCGTGTCCTTCGACCGATTTCATCCATTTTCAATACCAATGCAATGCGTGCAAGAACTTTCAACATGTCTGTCAGATTTGAAGTCGATGACCTCATTTTTCCGGCCAGAAACACTACAGACATTACGCGGATGCACGGGCGGACATTCTGAAACCGTTTCAGAATTTGATGCTGATCTGATATACACATTTTGGTGGTTCTTTGAAATTTCCTACTGCGCGTTGCAAACATTTTGATAAAATAAACTTACCTCTTATCCTTCGGTGATGGATATAAAAATGACACCCGTATGCCACAGCAAGGCTTTCCTTTCATAGCAGCGGGCATACGTAAGGGGGTGTGGAAAACTAATCAATTTCGCACATCAGTTTTGCGTGTCGAACTGTGATTACTCAGAGATTTTGTCGACATTGCATGGAGCGAGGTCGTAAAAGTGATTTGATCCAATTCGGATTGTTTAACAGACAGACGGACGGATTCAGTATCATATTCTAAATCCCTTTACTTAATAAAAGGTAAATCTATGTTCAATCTTTTTGGGTTTTATATATACATTCGGGTAAATGCTATATAACTTGTTAGACAGTGTGGCGTAGTTCGCTACAAGACTTATTCCTGAAATTGATACAAATTTTGCAATAGGTATGTACATGCCCGTACTATATCAAGAGTGTTCCATATATAGGTGGCTAGCTTGACGAACTATTCTCACGAACACTTTATGTATGACGGAGTGACATAACAGTCACAGTTTAAGACAAGAAAATGCATTAGAGTAGGCTAGAGTCACTCCTTAAATACCATATAGCATTTCGCTTAATGCAATTAATCATATAATGGTTTTTCAATATATTGCGTGATATCAGAAGAATAGTGCGTTACGTACGGGAAGCACAATTTAAATAACGTTCGTCCCTGGGCGAAAACATATCGGCATACAAAATCTCATCAAAGTATCTCCAAAATTGCGATCTGTGGGCGAAACAGAAGAGGGACAAACGGACAGACAAGGTTAATTCGATCCAGAAAGTGATTCGGATTCGATCGGTGTAATAAAAGGTGGGCCTATGTCAACTCTGTCTGGGTATTCCATAATTCTTTTCGCATGGAAGGACGACTAGTAAAACAATAATGACAGAAAAGTTTGTTAAGCATAGATTTAGTTATAAAGTAAAAAAAAAAAAATGTTATTTTGAAAAATATCGAAAAATGGCAGCAAAATTTAATTTAAAAAAAGAAAATGCATTTAATGTACGCATCCATTTTCTGAACGATACGTAAGGAATTTTAGAAACATTGTCTGAAAACGTTTCTCAGTGTACCGGATAAGTTAGAAATCAACAGCTAAGACATATTAGGCTATAGCTTCCGAGCAAGGTTTTATTTTGGCGCAAGGAGTGCTTGGAAGGAAGTCCGAAATTTCAAGTAAAAATTTGTTTTAGATAAACAACCATTTTTTTTTTTTTGCACACTTCCTTAAGTCAAATAAGAAAAGAAAAAAAAATTTTTTTTGGTAAAAAATCTTTACTCGTCTCCTTGGTTTAGTAGCCTCTTGAAATCCTTTTATTTTAAAGAAATCAATTATTTTATATTTTTTTTTTTTTTTTGTTCTTCTAAATATTTGTAAACATTATATGCTTCATGCGTATATACAAAAATCCATTTATGCAACAATTATTTTCAGAGCATAATAAATAAATCCTTGTTGTTGTTGTTTTGTGTTTATTTTCTGTTACCGCTCTTGTCGGGTTTGTTCAGCTTTTAATTAATATACTTTACACCTGTTTTAAAGTTAAACAACTTGTAATTATATACATACATACAGGCATACATACACGCATACATGCGTACATGCATACATACTTACATACGTATAGTACGTGCGCATATAAATTTACAACGGGAAACAACAAAGCTGAGCAACATTATAGCCCACAAAATTTTTATCGAATACGTTGCAATTTATTGGTTTGACCGCAAACGCACACCTGAGCCACTTCAGGGAAAAATCTTTTCTTATTAATTACAAACGAAGCATATTTGAAAAAAAAAAAAAAAAAAAATAAAAAAAAAAAAAAAACTCGCCCATAAATTATTAAATACATATTTTCATTTATTTTTTTATGTAAATTGTTTTTTAATTTAAATTATTATTATAATGTTATTTTATATAAAAACTTAATTTTATTTAAATGGTAATTATTAGAAGTTAAATTACGTAAAAATAATTTTTTTTTTTTTATCGTTATTATGTAAAATAATTTAGTAATGTGCACTTGACTGTCGTACAATCGGGCAGTGATGTAAATAAGTAACAGGATAGTTTATAATCATAAATAAATTCACAAGTGGGGAAACTGAAAATATAAAAAAAAAAAAAAAAAAATTTGAAAAACGCATTAAAAATTAAAAAAGAAATAAACAAAAAAACAACAAAAAAAAATAATTGTTAAATATTTCGCTAACTGGAGTCGAGGTAGTCCGTCGCATCGTTCTAACTTTAAATGTTCGATAACATTATCCAATATTCGTGCAAGCAATGTCTTGTTCCTTCAAAATTTTATCTCCTTCTCCCGCTTTTAAGTTAAAGTTTTTTGCATATTACGAGCGTCCGTTCACAAGCGAGTTACGTCCACTTATGCGGAGTTTTATAATTAAAATATTTTTACGAATGGTTAGTTAAAATTAAAATAAATCATTTTAAGTGCGACTATGCGACGTACGTTTCAATTTTTGCGGCTTTGAGTAGCAGATAAGAGACAAACACTCAAACCGATGAAGATCGGCGAACCTAAACCGACTCATTACTATGCATATTCTGTGATATATTTGGGAAATTCCAAGTAAGTTTCTATGGCATATTTGGCTGTTGCCATGCACGGACGGACGAGCCTGGTTATGTTTCCATTTTTATACAGATATATGGAAGATCAGCCTTAGGATATGCCGGGAAATTTTTATGGTTATGACCATCGTATCGTAGTATGAGTAATGAGCAGTGATGTTCTCAGTTCATGTGACAGTGTCGTTGTGTCCTTCAGTTGATTTGATTCATTTTCAGGATTAATCTGAACTTTCGATGTTTTTTTTTTTTTATCAAATTTGAAGGCGCGACAGGCGAATGTTTATCGTAAGTGAATACGCATACGAACGGAGGGACGGATCTACACATGCCTCGATCGATTTCGAATTTAATCAAGACTGATCAAGAATGTTATATACCTTGGAAAAGTTTTGGCATAATGGATGTATCAGCCCCTCTTCGAAGGAACTCTTCGGAGGAACTTATAAAATATCTACAAGCCTTTCTTTGACAAGTCCAGCACGTTTGTGTTCAAGTTTATTAGATGAGCTCGAACTTCGAACTTCCTACCTAACGAAATTCAAAGGAACTTAAGATACGCTATCGTGAATTTTCACACGCAAACATTTCGCGCCACTTTAAGTACAAATTCGTACGAAACATTTTTGAAAACCTCTGGAAACAGCTTATTGGTTAATGTTGAGATTATGTTCGATCGTTGTAGCCAACAAATTCAATACTCGACTAAAAGCTTCATTTCATCGGCATAAACGGCCACGGAACGCCCCGAATGGAAAGCATTTTGGTGAAGTTTAAAATTTTCACAAAAATACAGTCTGGTACAGTCTGCCTCTTCTACCCTTTCACATTCCTAACAAGTAAGAAAATTACAGTATGGCAACGCTGATGATTATATACTCGACACCACTTCGCCTAGAGCAGTTGTACATACAGTCTATTGCAAGGGAAAGTCCACATTATTTTCATACAAAGCTGCTATGAAAGATCGCATGTTGGATAAGAGCCTGCCAGTCCTTAGAACAATATTTAGTACAAGCAGTTCGAAAGAGAGTTATTCTTATAACAACTCTTCAAAATGGGACGCTATATATGGGAAGTATTGAAAAGAGCGGTCCATTCCGAATTGTCTTCAATAGCTTTCGTCCTTACGTCAAAACGCGTCAGTGGAGTAAATTTCAACAAAAATTGTGATCTACAAGTTCAAATAAGACAGACAAATGGACGTATGGAGAGACGAACCGACAAGCTTACATCAATGTAGAAAAGTGACTCTCAATCGATCGGTATAACAAAAGTTGAGTGAGAGTTAAGCGCAAACTTATTAGACCCTCATGTCACAAGTAAGTTATAAAAAAGTCTATAGTAAATGTCGGTCCATAATTTGCTATAAATATTTTCTTAAGCCAAGTAAAATCTGACAAGTAAGTGCCATGAGTAAAGAGAATAAATTGTGTTTGTTAGGTTTGTCACAGAATGTTTAAGCAAAAGTTGAAAATATTAAGTTAATTAGAAATGGAATTTCAATTGAAATGAACTCCAGATATAGATCCGCTGGAGTAGTTGCTATAGTTATAAATAAAGATCAATAGTAGCTAAAGTATGGTCTGCCACACTGGAAATTGAATTAAGGTATTTTGACTTGATTGCCCTGCTTCTTAATTACTTCGCTCTGCGGTAGCCTAATTAATTGTTAACCAAAGCTTTCCTAAGTTAACTCGTGTGGGATGTCTTCGCTTAGTAAACTCAAATTCATTTCACTCATTAAAAATAACGCAAGAGGATTTAACGAAGCTGATCGCGTGCGGTTACGGCAATCCTCTGAATGCCAATAGAATTTAGAATAGACGTAACAATGCCCTATAACTAGGTGGGTTCGAGCTAATAAGAGAGCTCGTGTTAATACTTGGCATACAGAGTTCTCATGGAAACGTTTATGGTAAACTTGATTTCATTCAATTATCATCCTCCTAATGACAATAGAATTTAGAATAGACGTAACTCGCCAACAATGCCCTATAACTAGGTGGGTTCGAGCCAATAAGAGAGCTCGTGTTAATACTTGGCATAAAGAGTTCTCATGGAAACGTTTATGGTAAACTTGATTGCATTCAATTGTCATCCTCTGAACGACAATAGAATTTAGAATAGACGTAACTCGCCAACAATGCCCTATAACCAGGTAGGTTAGAGCCAATAAGAGAGCTTCATCTAAAACTTAGCAGAAAGGTTTACCATGGAAGAAAGGTTTACCATGTAAACTTGATTGCATTCAATTGTCCTCAATTGTCAAGTTCACAACTGAGCAGATTCTTTGAATATTCCATATATTTAGGCTTGAGGCGAACAGTATCTAAGATTCGTTCTCATAGGTTATGATAATTTCCTTATTTATTCTAATATTTTATTAGGTTTCATTTCGAGAATTTTCTCATTTTCTCTTCTCTTCTCTTCTCTTCTCTTCTCTTCTCTTTTTTTTTATTTTATTTTATTTTATTTTATTTTATTTTTTTATTACCTTATCGTAAAGAACCAAGTACATTTAAAATGACAGAGTATGCCGTAAGGTTTTTTGAGCTGTTCCTTCTTATTGACTAAAGTATTTTGTAGATTGTATCCGTCATACCGACGCCAGCAATGATTAATGTCTCCTGCAATTAAATAAAAACACACATATATACAAAGCGTACACGGCCACGCACTCATGAATTGAAATGTTTTGTTAGTACGAGGGGTAGGCCTAGAAGTTCTCGATCAAATCTATCTTCATCGAAATGTAAACATTCGCTGTAAGCTTTAAAGCTTTAAAGTTTGAAGTCGCTCTACTTTTCTCCTAATAAACTTGCAACCATGCAAAATGTTGGTCATCCTTTCGAATGCTCGCTTTGAAAAAGCAAAGCAATATCAAAGCTGAACGAAAGAATCAAAAAAATCATACGAGAGCTCGCAGACCTTATGGGCATTCGGGAAAGTGCCTTATATTGCATATTGATTGAAAGTTGGTAGATAGGAGCTGCGTTTTGCTCATAATAATGGAAATGAAAGATCGTGGCGAGGATGCTGCAAGCGCATGCTTAACATTGCTTTTTGCAATTGCAAGTGTGTGTAGAAAATCCGTTTCAATCATGCGTGAGAAGAAAGCTCTATATGCTGGCAAGGTTATGACAGTAGCTTTCTTTCTTTTCTTTTTTTTTTGTTTGAGGATTCATTGAATATCGTTAGAAGGAAAAACCGATCAACTATACGTATTATGGCAGCTTATTGCGCCGTTTGAGTTATCAAGCCAAGCAGAAATGGAATTTGATGAAAAATGAAAATCTTTTGTCATCAATATGATGAACAAATGCATACACCAGTTATCGCGCCATCTAATCCCAAAGAGTTCAACTTTGAATTGTTTTCTCACGCACTCCATTTCTCTAGAAATAGGTTAACCGATCTATTGTTGAATAAACTGTGCGCTTGTTCAGCAATGATGGGATGAAGCTGGCGGCTAATGGTTACTTTGAAGAGCTTGACAGTTTACACGATAAACAAGATATCGAAGGTATTAAGATTAGCTGAGAAAAGTATACTCAGCTAAGCGGGAACTATGATGATAATATTTTTTGCATTTTTTTTTTTTTTGTTTTGTTTTTTGTACGATCGATTACTTGTGGAACTAACCTCGTGCATGCGATTCTCCTTTAACTTTATAGCTTTCATTATCTATTATGAAAATTTTAAACATTTAAAATTAATTGCACTTAATGTAAAAAGGATTTTGTCATAATGGATTTATGTTTTTATTGAGCGCTAACTAACTAAGGTGTGTTTAACAATATTCATATAGTGGCAACGAGGCCAACTTACTTCTTATGTGACCACCGCGTTCATGATGATGACGATCACGACCTTCCAAAGGGCTACCATGACCGTTTGTCGCTGCCACACCAAAACCGCCGACACTTTCGCTAACACCACCACCACCACGAACCGAGTCGCTGTTGCGATCTTTGTCGCCGTACAACAGGAAATACCAAATAATTAAAAAACTCACTATGAACATATACGTTAACAATTTCGCCATGTCCAACTTAAGGCATATACGCAGACATTAATATATTTCCAATAATTGTGTAAAGTGATAAAAAATAATGTTTTTTTTTTTAAATTTTCTTTCGTTTTTTTTTTTGTTTTTTTTGTGTGTCTTGCACAATGTTTTTATGAAAATTCCTTAAAAATGATGTAAATGTTCTTGAATAACATCGATTTGACTTGAATACACGAACAAAATGGTTTCTGAACGCTTGAGTGTTGTCCCTGTACTAAATTCATAATTTAAAAAAAAATTTAGCGTAAGCGCTACTAAAAACAGTAATCTGTGATACAGTTACTACTGACTATCAACGAACGTTTGGTTCGCTGGTGGTCTTGTGTTATTGTTGTGATTTTTTTCATATATTATGACATTATTTTTTTTGATAATGTATTTGTTGATTTATTGTGTGTGTGTGTGTTTGTGTGTGTGTGTGTGTGTGTATGTATGTTCATCGGGAAAATAAATGTGCTTTTTAAACTTGATTTTATATGATTTGTTTACGCATAACATCTTCCTTTTTGTGTGAGATACAATACAATAAATGAATTTTTTTAGGCGAATGTCAGTCATTTGTTTAATTTAAACAAAGAAGAAATAAAAACAAATGAAAAGCAAACAAAACAAAAAATGCAAATAATGTAATTCGTTTTAAGGGTCAGCTTTCGTGGTTGTTGACATTTAATGGAAAAATAGGGGTGAAAAAAAAATTTAATAAAAATATGTATTAAATATAAAAATTAAACTAAATTAATTTAAATTAAAAAGCATTTATGTAAATCTTTTTTTTTTCTTTTTTTTTTTCTAGAGATGGAAAATCGGATTCGCTAATAGTGAAGCGTTCGTAGCGTCCGATATAAAATAGCCGCAACATTTGACTCGTTAATCGATTCAAGGTTATACTCGATGCCAATAGCGGTTTGAAATCAATGAAAACCTTATCTTCCCGCCAAGTACTAGGTTTTAATATTGATACGTTACGTCTGAACTCTTTGGCCGTCCAATATCGGAGACAATCCATTCAGATCATAGTTTTACGGACATCGGTAGCGGCCAACTCACCAGACCAGGGAGCACTTTGCATAAATTGATACAAGTTTTGTGCTCACCCTATGGATGGTGGTGTTCCATTCGTCTGTCCACACACATCTGCAATCTTCACTTTCACATATGAAAAACCTCGAGTGAGAAAATTTACATTTAGTGAATTCTTAGTTGATGTTTGGAAAGTTGGCATGATCCGCTGGTAGCCACGTCCCCGAAAAACAAACTATTAGGCTATGTGATGCGAAGATGATGTTCATCTGATTTTTGGCACATGAAGCTGGTGCAAAAACAGCGTTTATCTAACACGTTTTGGGTTTCTCTCAAAATGGTTCCAATTGTTACTTAAAAATGTAACCACTCTTGGACAAAAGCACGTAAATAATAGGCTGGACCTGTCGTCAACACTTTCGCTTACATCCGTAATATTCCCTTTGCTCCTTGTACTTCCGTAGGGATCATTTTCAAGCATTGTTGAAGCATTTACTGTTCTATAATTAAATAACAGGCTTAGTCCTGCCTGAAGGCACGCCGCGACTGCCTGCAGTGAACGATGGATGTCGCGTGTGGCCGTGTTGTACTTATTTATAGGTATCTGTATATAGAGCATGTGTTCTATTTGTCCATTGCCCTCGCTCTCACTCACTATTGCATAACGCCATCCAGCCATTTCTCGTCCTTTAATCGCACTGTCTGCCTTGAGTGATCTTTCTCGTCGTCTCAATGGTTTTGACTTTCAGATTTAATGTACATAAAAATACTTCTGTCCTTTTCTATAATCCTTTTTGACAATCGTATACGGTAAGTGGTTCATTAAGTGAAAAAAACTATATATATACATATATATATATAGAAAATTTGAAGAAGATCAGGCATGAAAATAATCGAGAATAAACGTTATTACGTTACCTTTACCCCATGGCGTTTATGAGAGAAATGTCTAGTATATAAGCATTCGAGATACTTATTAGAGATTCGATACTCATTATACGATATTTTAGGATTTTTGCGAAAATGATCAAGTGAATAAACAGCGTTAGCTGTTAGCTTATTATTGTCAATTATATTATTTATTAACCAATGAGACAAATATGTGTATGTTGTGTATGTAACCGAGTTTTCTTTACCTACCAAATTTACTGTAGAAAAAAAAAAAAAAAACTCAGAAGAAGGACATTTCGAATATTGCGTGGGCGTGGGCGTGGGCGTGGCCGATTTTTGTTTTATACTTGTGCACGACTTGTAAAATCGCCCATAGAATACATGAATTTTTGCTGTCAAAATTTGTGCCACTCTTGCGAAAGAAAATGTTTTCACTTCGTGTAGTATTGTAGGCGGACTTGGCCCATTTTCAACATCAACTCACGTGCGAAAAGCTTCAATGCTTTTGGCAAACTTTAACGCGATATCTTCGTATTTGGGATCAGGGGTATGTTTATGACAACCAATACAAAGCTAAACAGACAGACGGACGCACGGCAATGTCATTTTCGAGTTTAATGCTGATAAAGTAGGTCTTGTGCAAACTCCTTTCCCTTATTCCTCGGTAAAAAGATAATTAATCCCGACCATTGATTGATTGCTCGCGCTACGCTAAGAACGGCAGAACTACAATTGTCGCTCTTCACTACACCTACTTTTAAACTTGAGATCGAAAGTGTTTCAAAAATTCTTAATTTATTTTTTATTAATTTTTAATAACTAATTCCTGAATTCCTGACAATACGTGAAAAATGTTTTCATCCTCTTTGCCCACTTTAGCTTTGGATCCTTTAAAAGGGAAACACTTACGATTTTTGTTATAATATTTTTTTTTTTTTTTTTTTTTTAGATGCAATTAAACGAGATTTTAATTACATTTGAAATTTTAATTTAATAAAATATAATTTTCCCTTATTTTCTCTCTTATGTCAATTTCCAAAAAAAAAAAAAAAAAAAAAAAAAAAAAAAAAAAAAATGAAAAAAGAAAAAAGAAAAACTATTGTATTTTATTTTGAAATAAGAGAAACACTTTTACTTTCCCATAACACATCGAATGGTGCAAGAACCGTACACGGAGATCCCTCAATTTTTTCATTAATAAATATTTCGCAAAAAAAAAAAAAAAGAAAGCAAGCAAGTGTACGTGCTTTCAGGCCTTCCATGTATACGTAAACTGTGCATAGGGTTTAATATATAAATGTCAAATTATAAAAAAGAAAATCTGTAAACGTTCGTAATCCCATTGCAACTATTGTTCCTCTATAGCGCAAAGTGTTGAGTATAAAATTTGCATATTTGTTAAAATTGAAAACAATATCATCTCGTCTCAATTCAATAATAGTAAAATATATATATATATATATATATATATGTTTGTGTGTGTGTGTGTGTGTGTGTGTGTGCGAGATAGCGTATATAGAAAAAGCAAAATTGTGCTAAACTTTAGTCTATATCATCAACGTCATTATTATCATGATTCTCATCGTTAACGGCAGCAGCATCGGTTTCTCTCCCCCATTTTTTTCTGTTATTATGTTTTTTTTTTGTTTTTTTCTTTGCTTAATTTTTTGTGGCTTTAAATGAAGTGACATTGATCATTGAAGGCCACTTGACTTTCAATTGTTTTGCAAGCTATTTTAGTTATTTGTTTTTATTTTTGCTTTTTCCCATTTGTTCTCCCTCTCCCTCTCCCTCTCTCACCAAATTGGGGTCGTTAGCTTGGCTTCTAAATAAACAAAAAAAAAACATCTTTTTTTTTCTTTTACTTACACATTTTTTTTTGTTTTGTTTTTGTTTTTTTTTTTTTTTTTTTTTTGCTCTTTATTTTTTTTTTCTTTTATAAAAATAATGTTTAATATTTACATAAAACTTTCATTCCATTAAAAAAAGCAAATCCTTTTTTAATGACCAAAAAATGTGAACGTCTCA
>KK502408.1:877899-895761 GCA_000688735.1 Glossina austeni
CATATCACACATCACTCATACGTACCCCCATCTGTGTATTGTGTATAAAAACCGCATAAAATAATTAAAATCACTGTGACATTTATACTGAAACAATAGATTTTTCCCATTTTTTTCTTGTTTCGTTGATATTATGCGCTGGTGCTCCTCTGCTGCTGGGGCTGCTCACAACCCGAAACCACACTCATTAATATGTAAAATGAAGAAATCACAAATAACATATACAGAGTAGTACATAGCAACAATCTTATGACAAAAAAATGTAAAAATAAAAAAAATAAAAAAATTTATTAAAAAAGAAAAACAAAAAATTCATCGACTTTCTTTACGTTGTTGTTGTGCTGTTCATCCGTTTACTCGGCCGCGCTAAGTTACGCGTTAGAAATGACACAAGAAATGTGTTTTGGAAAAAGAGAAAAACTTTTTACAATTATATGAGTTTTTTTTTCTTCTTTTCTTCTTCTTCTTCTTCTTCTTCTTCTGTGATTTCATTTCCTCTTCTTTTAAGAATGAAATTCTCCATAGAATTGTGTTTGGGGATTTTCCTTTTTTTTCGCTTTTATCACCCATCTCGCCCAAAAACGTAAAAGATCCATATAAACATTCTCAAGCCTGTGTGTACGTATGAAGCGATATATATATATATATTTTTTTTCTTCTTTTCAAGTATTTTGTGTGCAAATCTAAATTGTCATCAATTGATAGCAATTGTTCAGAGCCATTTGCCTCTAATGCGATTATATGCCGTATAAACGGTGTTGACTGTATAAAGAAAACGGACAGTGTTTTGAAAGAGGGAAAAATTGTGAAAAAAAATTATTTCTTTATCTCAATAACTGGTATTAATATTAATTAATTAATATGTGCCTAATAAGTGAGTAAGATATTCCGTAGTCAAATTAAATGCACTCAATGTCTGTCTCAATGCCGGAATACGCCGTGAAATGTGTTTTACGTTTTAGGCACAGGTTACGTTATCTGAGAGGTGTTACTTTTTAAAAATTCCGATACTCTTTTGGAATTCTAAAAGCTCTGAGGAAGCTCTGAGCAGGAAGCTAAGCCTAAAGCATCCGTTGTTGTTGGTCCAATTGAGTAGATAAGCAATGAAATTGAATATAATCGACCATGAAAAGCATTAATCAAAAAGGTCTGATTATTCCCCTCGAAGACTTGCAAAAGTAAGAGATTGACAAAATAAAAATTGCGAAAGATGGAATAAAAGATATTTTGTTAAACGTACTGTCCGTCCATAGTGTCACATTTTTCCTATCTTTTAGATAAAATTTGAATACCGCGTTGAAAGGAAATTTTTGCTTTCTTGACGTTCTCCACGTTCTGTCTGTCTGTCTGTCTGTCTGGCGAACACAGCGGGAGGAGTAGGGCAATGTAAGTCAATGCTGTCAATACTGAACTCACGGTGCCGCGATTTTGAGCTTATTGTGCCAGTTTTTCAATCCATTTGTTGTTGTGTAGTGTTCACTACAAATAATTGTTTTGTTTGCTTAGCTTAGTGCAATTCACAACGCATTATACGCACCTGAATCAGCTTTATCGTCAATCCTAGTTGCACTTCACATTTTTTAGCGCATCCATTGTTCATCACTAGTCGTCAGTCAGCAAAGCTATCCTTGGAATTAAACAGAACAAGTCGTCCTTTTCGCAAATATTGTTTTTTTCGCAGAGTTCGACTTATTCAAAGCTGCCATAAACTACGTTGTGGTAATAATCCTTTGCAAAAAAAAAAAAAAAAAAAAAACAAACAACGATTTTACTGCACATACAACTTGTGTGGCGCTATGGTGATCTAGGCGAGGATGTAACTTTCTTTATGAATTGCCTTTTAAAAGACTTTTTTGCGATACAAGCCACTGTACGGTAAATACCGCTTTTCTAACTTAAATATTTATAATAATTTGTCCGCTTGTATCATCGCCATTGTACTTGCTACTGCTTTCGATAACAATAGTATTAAATATATTGTTGACACCTTTAGTGTGAAAAAAGAAAAATCGAAATTAATTTTTATATCCACCTAAAAAAAAAAAAAAAGAAAAAAAAAAGAGGTTCTATTCGCATCGGTACTCAGTTTCAAGCATTTAACAAACATATACCAGAAGCCAGTGATCACCTCATACAGTCCTCAGTGCTCAGTCCTAATTAACATTAGACTCTAAAATAGTTTCGATCGCTTCCATCAAGGAATTTGAAAACCTCGCCAAGCTCGGCAGTACTTGAGTCAATTTCGAAGGGCTAAGCGGACAGGCCAATGATCCAAAAAAAAAAAAAAAAACATAGGAGAACAGCTGGAAACCTTTTTCATGTATTCTTCTTCTTTTTTGTTTTCAATTTGAGCAATCACATAGGGGATGTCCCTTGTCCCATAAAACACAGTGTCGGTCGGCAAGAAGTTAGGACAGGGAAAGAAAGAAAGAAAGGAGTGGGCGCCGCCTAGTGAGTGTATGCTCAATCGGTAAGTGTTATACCCATACCGGGCAAGCACTCATTGCAACTACGATCAAAGTGAACTCTATTTTCCATTTGGGATTTGAAGGCACGCAAACCCACGTGGTAGCTGCGAGTGTACACAAAAATCGTTGACGTTGTTTCTTATTAATTCAAGGGAAATTTTGGAAATCCAAGTCTTGGCAATGAAATTTTACGAATCATCTTCGAGGTGGCACCCTCTACTTCGGGCCGAAGTACCGGTCATTCCATACACGGCGCATAGACTTTTTGTGATTTTGCAACGGATTGTTTTCTCTTTGGCCCTGAATAGCCGAAGTGCTATGAAAATTCGAATTTTCCCTTTCGACTTTAAATTGCGTATACGTCACTGTAATGTTTATAAGCACTTTCTTGATATATTGATCTTGCGGTCATTTAATGTGCAATCCTTTACTCAAATAACTTACGTACGAGCAGAAAAAGAACTGCGTAGAAATTTTCCTCTATCAAGCAGAAAAGGAATTTGTTTTTTTTTTTATGGCCTATTTGTCTATTCAGCACGTTGTCGATCGATGCAAATCGAGTAAAAAAGAAAAAAAAAAAGAAAAGGCGTTTACACTTAACAAAAAACTTTTCTATTCCCAGACATTTACTGCAGATGCAGAGGGTATCGAAAATTCGCTACAAGCAGACTCTCGTTCGGTTTTTTCTTTCTGTCTTTTTTTTTTTATTTTCTTCTTCTTCAAACACTTGACTTTTTCAACTCATGCTTGTTTATGATTCTTGCATAACATTAGACGAAGTAAGCACATATAAGTAAGCATATCGATAAACTTTAGAATGTACTTTGAATACGCATTGATGTACATGACGGGACAAAGGTTTGCTAAGATTACATTAACACTACGGTCAACCTGTGTTAAGTGGCTTTTTTTTTATACACGAACTAGAGAAATAATATCGATACGTATGGATGGGGTTTTTATAATTCTTTTCCTTTTCATAATCCTTACACTATTGGGTGAATTGGGTGGTTACACATTGGGTGCATCTATCCAATGCACCCCATGTGTTATTAGAAAATACTCTACCCCAACGGTAAACATCCTTATTTGCCATTTTTTGGACACTGTTGCTGATACGCTTTTTTACTTTTTTTTTTTTTTTGCTCGCAATAGTCAACGAAAATGTCATTTGCGAGGTGAATTTGGAATGAAAGAGAAGTGCAGAAATGATGAAACATTTATGCTGAGATATTTTACAGGCAGGCAGTGCTAAGTTAAATGAATTTTCCGCCAAATTGTATTACGGTTTAGAATTTTTTTTTTTTTTTTTTTTATAAAAGTTATCTACACCCATGGAAAATGTCTGCTTTCGAAACGTTACATTACGCATATTGAGAGCAAGTTGGTTACAACAATAAACCATATGATCCGAGTCAAACCTATCGTATTGGTATCGTATTGGAATAAATGCCCGATAAATAATTAGATATCGTCGCCAAGAAAAAAAACCTCTGTTATTATGATATAGAAAATGCTAATGAAAGAATCTCACCAAAATTTTGTATCACTTTGTTATTGATTATACATGACGTGTTATGTCAACTTTTCTCCGTCGAACGTGACAACTTTTTGATTGTCTACTGAATTCATACGGGCACCGATAATGATAAATGCTTTGGAGACCCGGAAGAGACATATCAAAAAATCCCAACAATCGAATAGAGACGATGCCTGGCATCTTGGAAAGTAGTTTCCAAATGGCTTCTTCTTTACCTGAATCGAGTTAAAACGACGTCGCCCAAGCGGTATTGCCAGCTTCATTTTTGCGGCCAGAAGAATGTTCACAACAGACATTACACAGATGGACAGATGGACAGATGGGCATGCTTAAATCGATTCAAAATTTGATGCTAATCGAGCTGAAGTTTCTTTCTAGATTCAAAATGAATACACCCCTCATTCCTCGGTGATGGATCTTTCCGTCAAATTACTATTATGAACGCTTGTTCATCGTAAGATAATAAAAAGCCGACCTTTTTTTCATATCCATGCTTACACTTCATTAGGGTCTTTCTAAGCGGCAGGGTACGGAGTAATTCTCACCGTGAAATATTAAAAATTCGATCATTTCCCGATGTAAAGGAAATTTTACCATATGAGGACGGCTATGGAAGAGGGAGAGTTCGAAAAATCGGCCCGTCCAACCCAAATTTTTCACATCAATTCAATATAGCAAAATACTACTACTCCTAGTCAGTGATATTGAAATTGCATCATGAATTACATCAACGTATTAAATTTCGTCAAAATATCTTAAAAACGCTGCAGCCTGTAGGTTGAACGCCAAAAAAAGATTAGCAGATATCGTACAGACTCACGAACAGAAGAACAGATATGTGTTTAAATCGATTCAGCACATGGTTCGTTGGTTGGTTAAGCTCTTCTGGGCGTTGCATACATCGTTGCATCGGCATAACCGAAAAATATCTGGTACCATAAGTGTTGGACGTTATAATAATTTAAGCTCTTTTTACGAATCGTGGCCGGCTACAAAAAGCGGCTAAAGCGACTAAAAGTCAGAGTTAACAAAGTAAAAACAGTAAGTGGCTTGCGAATTGAAAGAGCTATCGGCTTTTCTGATTTCTGCTTTAGTTGCGTTGATAAGGTTACGTTGAAAATCTATTGCGTCGTTCTATATATGTATTGGTTGTGACAAAGAATCGAACTGCAGTGCATACACTGCAGTGCATACATACACTTGCTTCCATAAAGAAGAAGAAGAAACATTGAATTTGTAATGAACGAATTTGAATGAACGAGCGAGAATGTTATGGAAATTGTGGAAATTGTGCGTAAGTGTTCCTTCCCATAGCAAATAGTTAGGCAGATGTATATCTAGGCATTTTTAATGATAATTTGCACTTATTGTTGATAATTGTGCGTTATAAGCGCTGAAAAATAAACGATAATACGAAAGATAAAAAAAAAAAAAAATATACGGGGGGAGCTATTGCTGCTAAAAGTGTGCATATTGGTGCACATGCACCCATGTAGATATGTATATATGTACATAATTCATTAAGCTTACACAACAGCAAAGCATTAGAACTTTAACTTATTGTTCTTTATTTAACTGGAAGGGAAAAAAAGAAGAAAAAAAAAATTAGACAAAAGAGTATGAGTTGAGTGATGGATAAAATCCTTCTTTTTTTTCTTTTTTGAATTTACTAGAATGCGTCTGCGACCGGTGCTTAAACTCTGTAATAAATTATTTCATAAGTTTTTTTTACGCTTTTTTCTTAATGCCTTTTAATTGTCTGTGGAGTTAATTGAATAACAAATTATATATGTGTGCAAGCATACGTACATGTACAGCTACATATATATATATATATGTCTACTGTATGTATATATGTATATGCAAATATATTAGGTGCTTGCATAAATTTTGATCATTTTTTCACTCGAAAACTTTTTTATTGTATATTAACCTAAATATTTTCCCACATTTCCATCTACAATAGTTTACCATATTCCTGGCAACATGACAATATCGTGCCGGAAGGACTTATATTCGTTAGGCAGCGATCCAATCATCGATCCAATCATCGTACCTCTTCATTTTCGCGGACCCGTATGCCAGTCAAACCATGCTGCACCGATCTGAACAAGTGGTAATCAGAAGGTGTCATCTCTGATAAGTACGGTGGGCGTGACAAAACTTCCTAATCGAGCTGTAAGAGTGTATCCTGGACAACTCTTGCAATCCGTGGTCAATTCGTGTCGCCAATTTTAAACCTTCGAAACCGAAACCGAAACCGACGATTGGGTTATGACGGACCAGCATCACCGCAAGCCTCTGAACTTTGCCTTTGGTGGGCTTCTGCTGCCGATTTCGGCAAATAAATTACCAAAAAACTAATGAATTTGAAAGAAGAAGAATTTTTGGCGCTCCATGATTTGCGTGGGCGTATGCTGAATAAATTATATAAACCAATTAAACGGAAAGTGAAAGCTATCGAAGCTATCAAGCTTTATGTACCGTAATAATTTTTGATCAAAATTTTTGCAAGCACTTAATGTTTCATATGAGCTCTTAAAAGTTTAGCTAAAATGTTTTTCAAATATGTTGTTGGGCGACTCCAGATAAAATTTGTAGAAATTATAAAGTTTTATGCGCACACATAAATACATACAAGTAACCCTAGCCTCGACATAGAAACCACAATTAGATGATATTAAATTTTTCATTTCAAAGAACAATAAAAAGTTACCAGAGGAAAGGAGAGTTAATTAGCCCAGAGGTTTTCCATATGGCACATATATATGTGCACAATGCATACAAATCTTTCATTTCATCCATCTTTCCATATATAGAGGTTTGCATTTGATTAAGTAGAAAATGGCTAAAGTTTACCAGGCAATGAATGAAAATATATTTTCGCTTTTCATTCCCACCCTTGGCGAATATAAGTTATACTGGACTTGTTAGTCCGGTTGCCAAAAGCGCAAATATCATGGATAAAGACTATCCGATAAACTCTTGATTAGTGAAAAGCTTCGCTCATCTTAGCTCTTGTCGGCACTCAGTTGTCAATTGAATAAAAAGAATGAAAATTAATCGTCACATTGTGAGGTTATGTTTGAAAGTCCGCAACCGTGGTTGTACTAGTCCGAAATCCGTAATTTTCAACCTGTTCCATAAGAATATTGTGCTGATCGGCCAACTGATGCTCTGTTAACAAATTTTTTTTCCAAACTATACGCCCTTTTTCTTGAAGGCATGGTAGATTAATTTTTTATGCTTTTTTATTTATTTATTTATTTTTTTTTTGTTGCCTACGACCACAAACGAATTTGAGTTCTTCATCAGCTTGAGAATCTGAGTCAGTTTAACAATGGGCGTGCATTTATCTGTATGTCCGTTTAATCGTTCATTCGCCCATCGATCTGCTTGTGGATTCGTCTAACTGTGTATCCCTCTTTCGCCCATTCCTCTATCCCTCTTTCGCCCACTCCTATATCCATATGTCGGCATCTCTCCGTCTCTCTCTCTCTCTCTCTCTCTCTCTCTCTCTCTCTCTCTTCCATTTGTCAATCTAACCCTCTGCCTATTCGGCCATATGTCGGCATATCTCTCTCTCTCTCTCTCGCTCTCTCTCTCTCTCTCTCTCTCTCTCTCTCTCTCTCTCTCTCTATCTATCTATCTATCTATCTATCTATCTATCTGTCTCCCTCTCTCTTTTCTATTTGTCAATCTAACCCTCTGCCTATTCACCTAACCCGTCATTCCGCTGTCCGCTACTGTCACTGTTCGCAAGTACATCATTTATTCACTTCTCGACTCAGCCATCCTTTCGTTTATCTATTAATGGTTCCTTTACCAAGAGGTAAAGCATTTTATAAGAATTGTGCGATTCATGTAAATGATCTCCAACTATTTTCCTCCCAAGTAGGGCATATTTAGAATCTATCTCAACCTCTCTTATTTATTCGTTCTTCGTTCAACTCAAGCCATAAAATAAAGTGATTTCATTGATTTTATAGAATCAGGCCAGGAAAACATTTAGCTTTAATTGCAAAATTTGCATACACATATAAAAAATAGAATCCTATACTTGATTAGAAGAGGGCATAGTATTGCACCCTTAAGCTATCAGAAAGAAAAAAATAATTTACAAAATAAATTTTTCCTTCCTATAAAAGTTATGAAAGAATAAAAACAAAAACGAATGAACTAAAACATAATTGAAAGTAGGAAAATGATTTAATTCTTCCTTTTTTTTTTTTTTTTTTTTAATTTAGCTAACAAGTAAATGCACTCGCATAAAATGGGGTAAAAAATATGATTGAGTGTAAATAAATGCCAATATACATATATATGCAGTGAGCGTTCATGGGAAGTTTTTATTGCCTAGCACTGTTTCAAATTGATTTTTGATGTTTATGCCTGAAGGATATCATCATTTGTCTTTTTTCGTCCTTTATCGTTTTTGCGATTAGTTTCTGACAGTTATTTGCATAAAGTTATAAAATCGAGCGAATAATGAATGAAAAGTAAATAAATAGTAAAGGAGCAGAAAAAGCTAATCATAAACATGGATAGATAGCTTATAGCTTTCTAGATAGAATCCGTAATGTCTTAGCTTTCTCTGGATGTAATAGGTTTTCAAGAAAAAGAATGCTAAGCGTTCCCAGGCATCATAACATATGAAAACGTGTGTGTGCGTGTATATATATATATATATATATAGGTGTGTGTGTAAAAAATTAATGAAACTATGACACTATATATCTTTTGACTTCCGTCACCTTCTTAGCCGACGTAAATCAGAGATGCCTGCTATTTTCTACATGTGGCACTTGGTTCTCGCAAGTCTCCGACTTTTGGAAAATCAAAAAAAAAATAAATAAAAACCTAAATTCCAACGAAATTGCATTCCCCGCCCCCCGCATGTTGTAAGTGCACAAGGCCTTTGCAAGCATTGCAATTTTTCTTGTACGTCCCCTGATAGAACATTGAATGAAGATTCAAGCATCTGCCGCATAACTTGCGAAATAATGGCCCTATTACGTGTTTCATTAAGCATGACACCTTTTCCTGAAAGCTCCTATTAGAGTCAAGCATTTTAAGCAGCAGGGACTTTGTTAAGTGTTATCTGAAAACGTTTGCACAAGTTTTAGTTTTTTTTTAATTAATGCATGAAAACGTACTCTTACGCTATTCGCGTCTTCTCCTCACACTGCGACTCCGTGAATACCTATCGTCGATCATCATGAATAACTTTTCAATATGTCGGATACAAACTTCAGCTTTCACTATATGTGAGTCATCTTTCTTTGTTTTTTTTTTTTTTTTTTTTTTTTTTTTTATTTATTTAACATTATAATATATATTTTATTTAATATTTAATACAACAATAATTTAATATTTAATATTTAATTTTAAAGCATACCAGTAAGAGAGTCGTCTTTCTTTTTTTTTTTTTTTGTTAATTTATTTAACATTATAATATATATTTTATTTAATATTTAATACAACAATAATTTAATATTTAATATTTAATTTTAAAGCATACCAGTAAGAGAGTCGTCTTTCTTTTTTTTTTTTTTTGTTAATTTATTTAACATTATAATATATATTTTATTTAATATTTAATACAAGATACAAAGCATTTGAATAAAGAGACTCAAAATGGAATTTGATATCGTTGCGGTGGTTTAGGTTGCATCGGGTTTTTTATTAATCAATTTGAACGTTCGTCGAAAAAAAAAAAAAATGATTTAATTTTTTCTTTCTCTCTTTCATTATGCACTCATATACTCTTCGATGTCCTCTCCTTGATTCTCTTGTTCATCCTTTTCATGATATGACTCGTTATTATTCTCGTCATTTTCGGTCGTTGTTCTCTCAATCATTTTCTCTAAATTATCCAAGCTTCTCGCTGTTCTTTCGTATGTTCTTTCTGTTGTCCTGTTTATCGCTGTAGTCATAGTTCCGGTAATAAAAATTTAGAAACAAGAATTAAACATTTGAAAAGGACAGGTTTCATATTTGTTTCATTCATTTCATACCTTTTCGGCAGCGTAGATCCGGACAATACGGCAGTAAGTTCGCGTCATATATTGGAACATAAGTGCAATCACTAAATCTTTAAAAATCTTTTATGTTTAATCGAACATTTTTCAAATGAATAAAATTTTATAGAACATGGATAAAGAATGTCGTAGCGACCGATCCGATCTTAGTTCAGCTATATAACAATCATTTATAGCCATTACAAGAGAGAAAGAAAGACTAGATTCGTCTAATGTTTGTATCGAGGACAAATAAATATTCACCGGAGACTATATGAAGTGAATCTTTGAATAGTTAAGCGAGCTGTTGAAATTCGAAATAAAAAACAATTTTGAACTGAGATAAATAGTTGGTCTCGTCATATGAAAATTGAAAATCATTTTGCCATCATTTTGCAGATGAATTTCTTATATAATTAAACGAAATTTGGCAAATTTATGGAAAAAAAAGTCTTTCATCACTTCAGGAATTTTAGTTATATTCTATCACCCACAAAACTTATTCCACGTACTTTATCAGACCCGCTATGTTAATAATAAGATGTCAAGTCTTTGTCCCGATTTCGTTCGGAATGCGAAGAGCAGTGCAGAGTTCGGGCATGAGCCATAGCTTTCCTTATTCAATTATTTTACACCATTCATGCAGTGTTGGAAAGGAAAAACTTACTGTATGTAGCCGCAATTATCACAAGAAAATAAACAGCTCAGGCTAGCGGAGTTCCCGTTGTGTATGCATCGGGCTTGTCGAATCGTTTCTAGTTAAAAAAAATTTTTAGCCATTTGCAGTAAGATGGAGAAAAATTATTTACTTGCGTGTTGTAAACGCTGGCAACCAACCGATAGGACCTGAGATAAAGCTATTTTTAAAGGAATATATAAATCGATCAGTTCTGTTAAGAGATATATATTATTTTTTTTTTTTTTTTTTTTTTTTTTTTTTTTTTTTTTTTTTTTTTTTTTTTTACCATCATACGCTAACACATCATACTGATCATAGTAAGCGTGAATTAAACGAAACATCGTTACAACTACAACGACTTGTACAATTTTTATGATCATTTTTGATTTGAAATAAAAGTAAAAATTTTCACTCAAAGAAAAATCTTATTATAATTTTAATTTTAAATAAATTCTGCCGTGAAACTTTTAGCGGTACACTTTAGCTAAGGTTGCTTTTTAAATGTTCGATTGATTTGCTTTTTATACATAATCATAGGTAAGGAAAAGAGATTTCTTATCGTAAATTTTATCAATTAAAAAAGTTTTTTTTAAATTATTTTACAGATGTTTTGCTTTTTATGTGTTTTTTAAAAATTTGTTTTCTTTCTTTCATTTCAACTATCGTTAGGAAAGTAACGGAGAATCGGGTAAAAGGAAACGAAACTCTTATCGTTTGACTTTGAAAAATTTGCACAATTTTCATCGCTAATCCACTTGTCATAGCTTATGGGATGTAGATGGTTTTACATGGCACGTACACCGCGCCATAAATCACAAACCAAACGACATATAAAAATTATATGATAACGAATGAAAATCTGTTCTGAAGATTATTTCATTAAAATAATGATAGAAGAAAGTTTCGTAAATTTCTTAAGGCTTTTAACCAGCGAAGACATTCACTAATTGCCTTAACCCTCTCTAACACTCTCTGAAAGTTGTAGTATTTTTTTTTTTTTTTTTTTTTTTTTTTTTTAAATAGTTAATAGAACTCTATATAGAGACGTCTCAGCTTATAGCTAAAGTTATTTGTCCAAATTTGAAAACTTAAGACATTTTCGTAAACACTACAAAGTGAAATGTTTTTTTTGGAAATACTTGGCAATCGGTACGTCGATGATCATTGTAAGATACGTGATTTAAAAAAAAAACGCTCTCGGCGAAACTAGAAAATCTTCTAGACTTGCTTATACGGAAGTCTCCTACAAATAAAGCATAAAAACATGTTTCAAAAATGCCAGAATATCCCTAAACATATCCGCCTATTTGTCTGTCCATCTGTCTGTTTGCGTAACTTTGTAATATTTGTAAACAAATTTGCAAAAGAAATTTGGATTCGATGTAAACTTTTCAAAGGACACGCCTACAACGCCCACATGTCTATACGATAAACACTTTTGTTTTGAAAATAGAAAAAAACCTACTGCGCTCACTCCATATGAGTGTGTGAGAGTATGAAAATTTTGTCCTCTTATTTCATTCGTCTTTTCTGTTTTTTTTTTTTTTTTGAGCTAAACGGTAATGGTTACAAAGGATTCGGTCTCGGGTCGAATTTAATTTTCTTACTTGTTAAACATTGCATTCTGCATCTGTCATTTTGTTTGCATTTCGCCCCTTCACATACCGTCCAAGACGCTATTAACTACAAATGTTAAGAGCGATTTTCATAGGCGAAATTGTTACACTTTTGTTATCCGCTTAAAGAAATCAATAAATAAATCAGACGCCGGTAACGGGAAAAAGGCTCGCATGTTATGTGTTTTCTCATATGAAAGCATAATTTATTACGCGCTTATACCCATTATTTGTTTTATATATTAAAGGTTGCGTTATAAATATGCACACTCGCACACACATTTATGTATTCACTTACATTTGACGGGAAGAGAGCAACAGGGAAGAGGGACACTTTTCACTTGAAAAATCAATTGTAAAAAGGATTATTTTCACAGTTATTGGCTTCCAAGTTTGATAGTTTTCGCATATAAAAAAAAAAAAGAAAAGAAGACAATGAAAAAACTTGACTCGACTTGAATAATACAAAAAATAATTTTCTATAACGAATTTTTTCCCCATGCAAATGCTTGCTTTTCGAATGCGTTTTCAAATGCATTAGTGAAACTGTTGATGTAATTTGGGAGACAGTACAGTACAGTGTGCATAAAATTCTCAAAGGCTTCCAAGTGTGATGGTATTAGTGAAAAGTTTTATTTTGAAATCTGTTTATTTTAAAAAATAGAAAACAATAATGGTTTTTATAATACTTCGCATAGTAAGGAAGGAATTGTTTTATAACAATAATTACCTGGCATTACTTTAATCTTATTCAAGGTTGACTGCCCCCCAAAACAAATTTTATTTTAACTTAAATGGGGAAAAGCAAAATATCTACAAGCTTTTCTAACTTAATAAAGGAATTATTCAACACATTACGCATTTAATTTCATCCTTTTGTGCATATATTTGCAATAGCGTTCATAAACTTTTCGCATACTACGCCATGGAAACGGATCGCTTTAAGTCTCCCTCAAACTCCTGTATTTGGAATTAATCGAAATATCCCCATATTGAACGGGCTTCACCCTTTATAAAAGCCGTTATATCATGCTTTTGTTGCCGGGTATATCAAGTTTGTACGAATGCATGCAACGTCCAAAAGGGTTTAAGTTAGACTCACTTCCTGTTATAGCCACAAATTCAGTGCCATTTCCTGAATTGATTTCAGAGTGTCAATCCGGCTGTCTTGTGATAATCGTTTCGCAATCGTGAAAGAGCTTAAGCTAGACTCACTTCCTGTTATAGCCACAAATTCAGTGCCATTTCCTGAATTGATTTCAGAGTGTCAATCCGTCTGTCTTGTAATAATCGTTTCGTAATCGTGAAAGAGCTTAAGCTAGACTCACCTCTTATTATAGCCACAAATTCAGTGCCATTTCCTGAATTGATTTCAGAGTGTCAATCCGTCTGTCTTGTGATAATCGTTTCGTAATCGTAAAAGAGTTTAAGTTAAACTCACCTCTTATTATAGCCACAAATTCAGTGCCATTTCCTGAATTGATTTCAGAGTGTCAATCTGTCTGTCCATTTGATGAATGCCTGTTGCCCAAAACGTTGATTGAAACTGCGTTTAATGAAAGCAAAAATCAATTGAAAAGAGCCCGCATTCAGTTTTTTGAGATCGTGTCGTATCAAAATCGTATTATGATTGTCGCAAATTGTATGCCGCGTTGTATCGCGGAGTCTTTTGCACTGACATACGGTGTGGGGCTGATTCGGAGACTGTTTGTGACAACTCCCCTATAACGATTTATTTTGCAAAAGTTGCAATTTTGCAAAAATTTTCTCGATAAAGTTCGCCATGGAATAGTGTTTTGTTATACTAAGTTGATATGAAAAATATGGACCAGATGAGGTGATACGTGGAATTCTCTGCTATATAATCGCTCCTATGAAAAGTAAGTTTTTATCTGACGAAAACGTTTAATTTTTATTATTTTTTTAGCGAAAATCGTTTCTTAATACGTGTTTCACACAAAAATGCACTTTCCCAAATTTAAATCACTTAGACCTATATATGAGGCTGTAAGGTACATAGGTACATAGGTACTCATGAAAAAGAGGCAACAATGCCAGTGATGTCCTAAATTCACAATTTATAGCAAAACTAGATAAATGTTAATAAGGACTTCGAGAAGAAAGTTAATTTTGCTAAAATTGTAGATCCACTTTTTGGGTCCTCTTCTATTATTGAGGCCCCCATGACGAATATGCTTTTATATGGAAACAATGCATCATTTTTGATTTAATCGCGAAAATAAAAATAGGAATTATTTTAAACGGGGTGGAGGTGGTGTAGGGTATTTAATGATTCGCCTTGTCCCATTATAATGTTTTGTACTACAAGGTTTTCACTTGAATTGATTGCATATATAAAATGTGATTCCGATTTTAAAATTCATTGACAGTTCTACGTACTTTAAAAGAAATATTTGTTCATTTTAGTGAACACAACAGATGTCCACCGTCCCAGGACAGAGAGTTATTTTTAATTTCGATCACAGCAAAGGAGTGTAGAAAGTTTTTTTCTTCCGGTTCTCGAGGAAAGGGAAATTTAAACACAAAAAGGAAGTGAAAAAAATTATTCCAAAAACTTCTCCATTAAAGGCAAACAACTTTTAAAGGCTTGCTTAAATTAGAACAACGCAGCATTTAAGAACAACGCAAATATTTAAGTTGCACTTTAGTAAGCGAAAATGCATTGTTGTTGATTTGTCCGACATTCGTCAGACTTTATCGACCTTATCTCATATATCTTGGAACGCATATTTTATATTCACTTAGGAAACTTTGTAAGCGAGAATTGAGATGCAAAAGTCCAGCCCTTCCAATTCTAAGTCTAGACAACTTAATTGACTACAAATTTGTGAGAAAAAAAAAGAAGACGAAAATGAAAGCAACAAAAATAGTTAACAAAATTGAAACTCTTACAGAGGGGTTCCCCTCAACGGAACGGTACCTTTTCATTAGACATGTTAGCCTTGTTACCTTGTTTTTCTGTTAAATAAGGAGAAACTTTTTATAAATAAATTGTTTATCAAATTTACTGAGAATTTTTTTAAAGGAAAAGTTTAAGTTAAGTAATAAATCATGATTGCATTATTAATTAATTACACACCAACTTTGGATGGAATATGTTTTACTAAACAGTGCGATTACATGCAAAACACATGGCAATTGTGAAAAATGAAATTTTGAAAATAATAAAAGTATAGCGAAATATATGTAAAATAAGATTCCAGGCAAAGAACATAAAAACCAAGAGTAAACATTTTCTAAACTTGAAAGGTAGTCGTAAAGGCAAACAATTTATTGTTGAGAAATTCGATGATCTTTTTTCAGTCAAATTCGATTCGACTGCGATCGTATCTTTTATATCCATCGGTGTTTGCTTAAGAGAAACCCAATAGAACAAAAAAATTTGTGTAACCGATTTTTTTCATTTTTGTATAGCTGCTGTAGGGTATACCTGAAAAATTCTTATCGCTACATATGTCGTATACAAAGGTATTCTCAGTTTATTTCCTTCGATCGATGTGATCTGTTCGCTATATTAGCCTGCGTAAACGGACTTCAAATGCTTTTGCCACAACAGGCGGATAGATCGACAAATTTGAAACTCGGCCAGTATAACGTCTGACTTCAAATNGGCGGATAGATCGACAAATTTGAAACTCGGCCAGTATAACGTCTGACTTCAAATGCTTTTGCCACAACAGGCGGATAGATCGACAAATTTGAAACACGGCCAGTATAACGTCGGACGTGGCGATATCTTTGTCAACGATTGGAAAATCTCTGGCCATTGTTTTATCAGAAACTCTCTTAGTCAGGCGGCTTTTGGTGCCTGCCTGAAATTTGGGAACTGACCTTCGGGACGCTTTCGTAGTGGCAGGGGGCAAAAAGAAAGAGCGAGTGCCGAGACGGTCATTGAAAAGAAGAACTTTTAGGTAGAGCCCACCTCGGCTAGAGGTGGCTGACATGTCGTTGTCTTCACGATCTAGTTTCTCTTGGATAAAGAATTTGTGAGAGAAATCGCGTTTGCCGCACTCTTTAAAGAACGATAGATGGCGCCTTATATCAATCTGTCTGTCTTTTTAGCTGGTGGGTGTACAAGCCCGAGTCTTCATCATGTCTTTGTGAAGCTCGGTACACTGACAAATCGTATTTAAAGGAAATTGGACTTAAACGTTTTTACACCCATTCCCTATGTACCGCTTTATCTTGAAAAAGTCATTATGTGGAGAAAATTTCCCATTTTTAGTTCGTCTTGATAACGACCGGTAAAAGCAGAGCAGTCAGTGGAGTCTAACTATTCAATATACGAAGTGGACGGACAACAAGGTATTATTTTCACTGCATTACGATACGAATCATTCCGGAATACCAATTTGATATATATAAAAGTAATGTATTGAGCTTGGTCCGTTCCTTTTGGACTCGTTCCGTCCATGACTTTATCAGAAAATCAATTCTCAATTTTTATTAAGTTCTTTACTTGGGATTGTGGAAGACTTGCTTGTGTATAAAGTTTTAATTTGCTTGGGCATGAGTAAAAGCAAAATTTGGAAATGTTATATATTTAGAGTCAGATCTGGTAAGGCATTCTTTTAATAGTAATGAACTCAGGCACTATCTAAAATCATTTTATATGAAAAGTAAATCCATCCAAACCGCCTTTCAATGACATGTAAATGATGACATTTCTCCGTAAGGGCATAAGATAAGCGCGCGATCTCAGATCTACCTCAAGATAATGCCAAGTGACTTGTCATGTTTTGTTGAAATATAAAGCGCGTTATTAAAGTATAATAAGTCAGTAAGCGATTAGTTTGAAGAAGAGCGAGTAAACAACAAAAAGTAATTCAACACTTTTTTGAAAAATTGATTACCGAATTTTTAATCAAAGTACTTACGTATCTGCTGTATGTACAACAAAATATATTCGGAAAAGTGTAAAAGTTCAAAGTCAGTTTGTCTGTCATATCTCATCATCATCATACGAATTCTGATTCGCAAATATTGATGCGAAAGGGAAAGCTTGGAATAAATGTTTTCCACTTCACTTCACTCCGCTTCACTTCACTTATTTTTAAAGAGAAAGCGCACTTTTAAGTACGCTTGCAAGTCGTAAATTTCTGAAATTGTCCCGAAGCTTCGAAAATACAAGAAATTGAAAAATTGAAAATTTCAAAAAATACAACCGCTCGGAAAATCTCCAGTATATTATACGGGTTAGTAACGAACCGTGTGTATAGTGCTTCGAACTCGACAATTTGAGTTTTTCTTTTATTTTTTTTTTATTTATTTATTTATTCTACTTATTCAGGAACTCGCCTAAAACAAATGACAGTCGAGTTCAAATGAGTCTTAAAGTAAATGTTAAATTACTTACTAAGTATAATAAAACAAATAAGAAGGAAAAAAGAAAAAAAGCATGTACACAATTAGCACAGAGCCACACCCACAACCGGTACATGACCAAATTGCACCAAATGAACCCCTAAGCCATCGCAAACATGCGTAAGCTTGGCAACCGATAATAGTTAACAACAAT
>KK502408.1:917731-928357 GCA_000688735.1 Glossina austeni
TTTTTGATGTTTTAAAGATGCACCGCGCACAGGTAGGCCGGTCGTCGAAAATGATCGGTGTTAGCAGTCGTAACATCGCCCAGGAGCTAAAAATCGACCATAACACAGTTTTAAACCATTTACACAAAGCTGGATTCAAAAAGAAGCAAAAGAAGAAGAAGAAGAAATAATGGATTTCTTTTTCCCCAATCTAATATATATATATATATGAAGGTTAGAGGTTTAGTTTTTAGTTTTCATCTAAATTTAAATCTGCGCCAGTTGTACTACGTTCCTTGAAGTCACTAAAGTGCTTTTCAATGCTCAAGAAATCTCTCAAATCTTACGCATTATGTTCCCATCCGAGGAAAATTTGCCAAAAATAAAAGTGTTAGCACAAACTTATGCTCTCACTCTGAGGAAAACAGAAAGCCCGTCTTTCCTTCCTTTCTTTCTTTTCAAACACTGAAATTTTGAACTCAAGTTTATTATATAATGCGAGGTGAGCTAAGCGTATATAAGTTTAGACATAAATTTTAGAATGCATTTTGATAAAGGGTTGCCAAGCCTACGGGAATAATGTGGTCGAAGTGTGTTAATTGGCTTTTTTTTCTCCTCGCGCAAGAGTAATCGTTGCTCGTAAGTGATCTTTTACTCCCCATGACTCCATTCGGATCAAATCTTTTCGGTGTGAAAGAATCTTGCCAAAGCACTGAAATTGAAGTCTAATGAAATACGCGCATATATTGCACTGTGAAGTTGAGTGAACTTTAATCATACTTAAGAGGTTTACGGCCATAAAAGTATTTGTAGAAGAAATAATTCTATAACTGATTGTGGTATTGTCTGGGATTCTAAACATTGAGCACCGAAGCATATTAAACTATTTATAAAAACAATCTGTCGATCCAATCCGATCCAGATATAACATATCAGTAGCGTCGATTGTCAGACACACACAACGGAATCGTATTACTTTTAGAAAGTGCAAAGCGTCAAACGATGCTTGTCATGTCACTTTTGATCAGTTTCCTACGAGATTTTGTGTGATGTTGCTTCCGGTTTTGCCAAAACAATGGAAAAATCCGAACTTTCCCTTGCGATTAACTATAGGATTTACCTTGAATAGTGTCAACGTACGGCAATTGTTCAAAAACGAAATCGTACGGATAACGATAACACTCAGCATAATGGATGCGACCAAAAAAGTTCTAAAAATTATTCTCAAGAAACTTGCTTTCAAATGTGTAGCGCGCTTACTCGCAATCGAAAATATGCTCCGTGTCACAAGTCGATGTCTACAATACTAAAATGGCTTGTAATGACGCTTGAATTCCAAAAATACCTACCAAACCTCTTCTCCAGATCTAGCATTCCGCGACTATTATCTGTTTGCAGATATCAAAAATAGTGCTCCAGGTCATTACGGGAACTGAAGCATAGTTTAAGAGTCTTGACGCATTCGCTCTTTAAAAAAGGCATCGAAATGGTAAAGAAGCGTTGGATTCATTCTCTCACTCTCCAAGTAGACTCTGATAAATAAAATGTGAATTTTGCCAAAAACAATGTTTTTATATTCCTGATATATTTCCGGGAATGGGGTTAAGTTAATCATGTCAACCCGTTTGTCGGTTGTGTTCGTAAGTTTTATTCAGAAAGTCACTCTAGACTCGAAATGATTACAATCGACTTACAACCAAGGCTTAGTTATCTCTCGGGTTACTCGGGTTAATACAAATGTCGCTTAGATCCTACGGGACGTTGTAAAGCTTAATGCAATAGTTGCCTTAATTGATGAACTGACACGCCTTTTCTTTTTTGCTTTGAGCGAAATATGAATTTTTTTTTTTTTGTTTGCTTGTAGGTTGACTTGAATTGCTTCGCCGGACGAATATAATTTAATTGTGTTTTTTTTTTTTATTTATTTATTTATTTATTTTTGTTTTTTAATTAATGTATCGATTTAACTTAAATTTGCGCATAATATTAATAGATTTACATACCCTTCTACTAATATTGTGCCATCGTCTCGGCAAGTTAAGCGTTGACAAGGTCCTGGGCCCGCATGGGTACCGAATTCCAATGAATCACCGCGATACACACATTTGCCTGGTTTTTCTATAAACAATTTTTGCGTTTTTCAAATTAATTATTCTTTATATCTGATAATTGTTTTTGTTTATTTATTTATTATTTTTATTATAATTTAATATATTTTTTTTTTTTTTTGTTAATATATTTTTAATATTTTTCCATCGCACCTGGATCGGCCGGTATTAAGCCTGAATAAGTTGCCGCATATTGTAGCATCAACAATAATAATAATAAAATACTGAATGAACAAGTTACGAAAACACGTTTCACTGACATATTTGAACGCACACTAACCAAACAGTATGAACTGAAACTGCAGAAGAGTGTAAAGAAATTAATGGAATAATCAGCGAACAGCTGATGAAATTTTTCAACCGCTATAGATGAGAATGCATAAGATAGATATGGGCGGCAGAGGGCAGTAAGTAATATGGAGGGAGGGAAGTGCGTTTAAAAGGGATTTTGTTTTTTTTATTTTTTTGTTTTTTTTTTTTTTTGACCACTTAACAAAATGTCAATGTTGAATTGGAAATGAGGTTGCGAAGCAGCCAATTATTAATTAAGACAATTGAGGCTAAATTATTCGTTTATTGATCTCCCGCGGCTTTTTCAACGCTCTCGCTTTTTATTTATTTATTTTTTTATTTTTTTGCTATTTTTGGTTTACTTGCAATTTTTCTCTTTTTCTTTTTCTTTTTTTTTTGTTTTTTTTTTTTTGTTTTTCTTGTAACGCCAATCGTATGGGTTATCAGAGAAGAGCAGCATCAATACAATATATTTAAAACAACAAGAACAACTACAACAAAATGAAGAAGCATAACAAAAAGCTTATCAGAAATTTGTGTTATTTTTAAAAATATATATAATTTTTTTTTTTTTTATTTTTTTTTATTCTTTAATAAATTATATATAAATTATATTTAAATGGTATGAAGAAAATATGCCTACAAATGTGTTACGCTCTGGAACAGTAAAGCAAAGTAAAGCGTCACCACTTTAGCGCACTTTAAAACTTTAAAACAAAACTAATCCATAAAGTCTAGCTTTCTAGGCTTCAACTTCTTCAAGCTAATCTCATCTAAATCAAACGGTTCGATTACACGAGATCGCTCAGTTTAAAATCAATGTTGTTCTTGCTCTCACCGTATTTGGTGGGATCTGTGAGTCCTTTTTAGGCATTTTGCCATCTACTGGAAAGTGAGGAAATGAGGAGAAATTCCAGGCCACATTTCGTTTGACTCAACTCTAGGCTCTCCAGATATTTTCTGTTCTTATTCTTATTCTTATAGTGGCGAATGTACAGCAATTTGGCTGAATAGTGTTCCGTTTATTTCAGAGACATCAAGAAATGGTTCGATTGCAGATATTTTGATCACCGATATCTAGTGAGAATGACGAAGTAATGCGAAATATCAATGTCGACAAGAGTTAAATCCGATGATTTTCACCTTTCACTGCATAAAATAACTGTCACCCTATTTAGTCATTGGTGAGTTATTCAGTGTATAGAGACATTACTCATCTAAAACGATCAAAATTGATTGCTTTTGTTGTTTGATTTGAAGAAATCTGCTGGCGAAACGTATGATTTTGCTGCGCCATTGTCGCAGTCGCAATTGTCGATTTTTGTTTCAGGTGCTTAAAAGTGGGGACTTCGATGCCTCGAAGACACTCGAAGAACTTTCGAACAGCTTGGCATTTGAGGAAGTGGGTAGACTGGGCAAAAGGTCATGAATTAGTTCAGGAGAGCCATCCACCGATCCATCGATACCGAAGCGAAATATTCGCGGCCGCAAAGATTGGCTGTGCGTATGCTGGTATCGGCAAAGTGTAGAGTATTACGAGTCGTTAAAACGATAATCAAACTGTTACTGTAGATCTCTATCCGATATCCATTAAATAAATTGAACGATATATTGTTGCATGAAAGACCCGCAATAGCGGTCAACAGATGCAAAGTCAACCTCTTGCATGACAACGCTCGGTCAACGATACACTGTTGACGCAGACATACTGCAGACATACTGCTTTGATTACCACTCATTTAGATCGATGCAGTATGGGTAGGCTGGCACACGGTTTCGAAAATGGACCGGTGATTGGATTGCTAGCAAATCAATATCGCAGCCTGTCGCCAGAGAGATGAGAAGAAGTTGCAGAAAACGATGAGAAATATTTCTCTCAATGAATGCCTTCCAGAACCTCTTGTATTAATAAATTTAGGATTGAATCGTGCGACCACAAGGAGCAATAACCAAACCGTAGATTATTAGGAAGCAACGACTGCTGGCAAGAGATTGTTCAGAAAGCTTAAAACTTAAATTTTTTCTTGCCATTTCTGAGCTTCGACTTTTTCCGTACTTCCGAGATAAGCACAAAAACCTGTGACCTGCATACGGTTTCCGAGTCTAAAGAATTGTTAAGTTTCCGTCGTTAACACCAGACAGGAAAGATATGTGTTAGCAGAGGCCGACGGTGAAGTGCGCAGAAACGCACAAGACCGTTTTTTTCTTCTCCTAAAATACATTCAATCCCCTGACAATCCCTAAGACCTCTTCGCAACAAATTAGTGCACGGAACCGTTCCATCCCGGAGCCAACTCTGTTCTTTCGTACATTTGTCAATAACAGGCATTTTATGCATTAAAACTTTGAAACTTGAATTTTTCTCATCTTCGAGGCTCTACTGTCTGTTGCCGTTTTGGTTAGAACTTCAATATTATATTAAAAACCACTCTAAATACCACTATAAACTTTGACTAATGAGTGTGCATATACGAGTTAATGAATGATAGAATGAATGCAAGAGAAAAATGTATGAATAAATGCATTCATGCCGGTGGGTATAGTTAGAATTTATTAAAGCGAACAAAGAATTCATTATTAAATGACACACAATTGGAAACAAAACAACAACAACAAAAAAACAAAAAAGAAGGAATAAAGCAAATTATGCGGCTTAATAGTACCTGAAACAATAAAACGGCAGAGCCGTAGAAGGATCTCCAAGAGAAAGGAAAATTAGTGCAACAAAGATGCGAAGAAAGATGAAATTGTGAAAACTAGTCCTTTACTGTCTCTTTCTGAATTTAACTGTCAAAATGTACCCAGAATTTGATCAGTTTCCGAGCAGAAATAAGAAATTGCTTAAAGAGCCTAAAATAAAAGGAGAAGAAGAAGAAGAGGCTTAGAAAGAAAGTTAACAGAATAATAATAATAATATTTAAGCCTTCAAGTAGTAGAAGAAAGAAATTGTTTCGAAAAAATATTAAACCACACTAGCCCGTGAGACATCTTCAAGTAAAGTGTAGCTTCATTGCCCACGTGATTTTCGATGCGAATTTGATCCTAAAAAAAAACAAAAAAAAAAAAAAAAAAAATGATTTAATCGACATTCGTGTGTCTACAGAAATACAAAGCATTTTTTAAAAAATGCTTTTTTTTGATTTTTGATTTTTGAAATTTTTGAAATTGATTTTTGTGCAATCGACGAATGTTTGAGAGGAAAAGTGTTCAATCGCTCTTAACGTGAATGCCCTTTTAAACACAGTGTAAGCACTTAGAGGGAGAAAATCGAAATTTTGCAAAAATTTTCACTTGAGCAGTTTTCGAAAATCGCAGGGAACAGCCACGATCGTGTTTTTTATATCGTTCTTCATTCTATTTAAGGGATAACTTTTCGCATATAAAAACCAATTAATTTTCTAAAAGTTTTGCAATGATGTTACCCCTTAAGGTATAATTAAAAATTTTTAATTTAAATATTAATTAAAAATTCCTTTATAAACATTTAAACAAATCCTTTAATTAATTGATTTGAATGATTAAAGAAAAAAAATTGTTAGTTTTAATATCGAAAATAGTTACTTTGTTATATTGTATGTGAAGTCGAGACCAGGCAGGTGGATATAATTTTTCTTCACTTTAACGGTTGAGTCATAGTAATAGGTAATAAAATTCTCTAAATTCGCCGGCTTATGTTTTACGTGCGTGTGTGTGTGTGTATGTGTGTGTGTGTGTGCATTTGTAACAAGCACTCGCTTGTATCGTACTATCGCAACCGTCGACAACACCGTAGCAACAAAGTTTCAATAAAGAAATTCTTTAGCAAGTAAACACAAGTGTAAACTGGAAAGGAATGGAAGACCGACGTACAACCTATTGTTGTTCTAAGAAGTATTGAAAAAGATCATTTAATCTCATTGGTATCACCCAAGCTAATTGTCAATGCTAAACGGATAACACCATCTGACGCATTAACAATATTATGTTACGTCCGCTAATCAAGGCGAGGCCTACGTCATCGCCGAACGTATTACATTATCGTCACAGTTACACGAAGCGATCTCCAGTGAGTTCAATCGCACAGTTTCCGATATAGCTTTCCGGAATATCAGGTCGCCAAGAACCGCACCACACTGATTACCCGGTATTCGTTGTACCATACTCCTCCTCCTATTTATCATCATAGATTTTCCAGCGATCAAGAAGAAACTACCGGCACAAGGCAGACGTCATACTCAAAGCTAAAAATTCTCTAGTGTACAAGTTTCACGCAAATTGCGACTATCAAGAGGAGAGGGAGGTTTTTTTTTTTTTTTTTTGATAGATTTTCACGACTTCTCTACGACAATCGCAGCGCCGTGATTCTAACCCAAAAATACTTGTTCTACGAAAACACTACGCATGAAGAGTTCTATTTGAGTCGATAGCTTGCTTGCTTTCCACAGTACCGCTTACGACAACGTAAATGAAAAATGCTTAAACGTTCTTCGCAAGCACTTTATGCTTGGAAATATATCCAAATAAATAGTTCGACATGCGCAAAACTGCTTATTTCTATATGCCTCGGACAAGTTGAATACTACGCACCATTGTTTAATTCGATTCATTTATCATTCGATGTGAATCTTACGATATCAATATTCCTGACATAAGGTAAAAATCGCTTTCAGTTTAAAGAAAACGCATTTTGATAAACGACGTCGCACCTATATCGGCTATGAGGTGTGTTTTCAAAAACTTGACCCATAAGTTTCATTGAACTAAAAGTACTGACAAATTTTGAATGCAGCATATTGTTGAGCGTAAATTCTTAAGATATTTTCATCAGGAAATTTTGTTGCATGTGGCATTGATCGTTCGACCTAGGATTATGGGCTCGAAAGAGCAAAGTCTCCAAACCAGATCCCTATTATCTGCAATAACGTTGATGATGAAGTGCCCTCAAGTTGTCCAAATTAAGCAACATTACGGCAGTTGTGACCTCTCACTCTCTCTCTCTCTCTCTCTCTACCTATCTATCTATCTATCTATCTATCAATCTATCTATCTATCTATCTATCTATCTATCTATCTCTGTCTATTTCTCTCTTTCTCTCTCTATCTATCTATCTATCTCTCTCTCTCTCTCTATCTCTCTCTCCCTCTCTCTCTGTCTTTCTCTCTCTTTCTCTCTCTCCCTCTCTCTCTGTCTTTCTCTCTCTTTCTCTCTCTTTCTCTTTCCCTCTCTCTCTCTCTATCTATCTATCTATCTATCTATCTATCTATCTATCTATCTCTGTCTATTTCTCTCTCTCTCTATCTATCTATCTCTGTCCATTTCTCTTTCTCTCTCTCTCTATCTCTCTATCTATCTATCTATCTATCTATCTATCTACCTATCTATCTATCTCTGTCTATTTCTCTCTCTCTCTCTCTATCTATCTCTCTATCTCTCTCTCCCTCTCTCTCTATCTATCTATCTATCTATCTATCTATCTCTCTGTCTCTGTCTATTTCTCTCTCTCTCTGTCTCTCTATCTATCTATCTCTGTCTATTTCTCTCTCTCTCTCTCTCTCTCTCTCTCTCTCTCTCTCTCTATCTCTCTCTATCTCTCTGTCTCTGCCTATTAAACCTCGAGCAATATGTGTGTATATAAAGATCTTAATGGTAGATAAATGCAAACGTTTGCAGCGATCGTTTTAAACGTTGCTTTAAAGCAGTATTACTATAAAATTCTTTTGGTGTATCGTGTGGTAAATACTGACTGAGTTTTATAATATTTTTATTCTCTTCCTTATTTATCATTCAATTTGATCTCATCACGCTATAAAAGCAATTTACATAATCCTACTTTACAACTTGTTGTTGGGGAGTCAACAACAGAAATAAAACTTCTTTCTTTTTTATATTTTATTTTTTCATTTTTTTATTTTATGTTCTTCTTCTTCTTCTCTTTTTTTTTTTTTTTTGCAAATCTGCATTGAAACATTTATGTACAACGTCACTGCCTTGCTGTGGCATAAATATATGCGCGTACATATGTGCATCTGTGCGCACGTATATGCAAAACATTGTACGCTTTGAAGTCAAGTAAATAAATATTTCTCTCATTCACATACACATACTCCCTCACTTCCATTGTTGTAAGTTTATTGTAAATGTTTGTTTTATTTTCTGGTTATTTATTTATTTATTTATTTATTTTTTATTTATTATTTTATTTATTTTTTTTCTTTCTTTCTTGCATTTAATATAGTTTTCAATTAAAGGAGAAAAGAAAAAATTGTCTACTCGAGTCACAATAGTTTTATTTATATGCCGGCGACAATCCTGTAACCGTTTATGTCTATAGTGCAATACGTTGATCAATAATTACCAGGATTGAGTAAAAAAATGAAACATTTTTTTTCACATCGAATGATCTCAGCATTTAATCGAAATATTTTAACCTAAACCTAAATCTCTCTCCTTGAGATTTTGCAAACAGCTATCGACTGCTGGAACCTAGATCTGGAGAGTATAGTGTATGATGCGTAGCAATTCCAACTTTGCCATTGCAATCAATGATTCCATTGCACGAGGCATTTTGTCGTCTGCGAAATAACCGCGAACATACTGCCTTTTCAGTGTCTTTTGAATGTCAGCGAACTTTTGTTATCCTGAAAACTAAAGCATTCGGTTAACAAACAATCGAAATGGATGGAGAAAGATGACGCTTTCCATGGATAATGAAATGTTTTCCATTAGAGGGTAAAATTAATTATGCAGTCCTGGGAATTATTGATCGATGTACTACTCTAAATATGTAAAAGCGCAAATAATCGTATTATTTATTTAACGCATTCATTCATAATTAATAATTTAAATGTAACGACTCGCCTTTATATTAAGTCTACGCATGAGCTTGTAATAAAATACTGACGTCTATCATTCGCGACTATTCTTCTTTTCCTTTTTTTTTTTTTTTTCCTTTTTTTTATGCGAAACGTACAGGGAGTGTCGTGTACTAAGCAGAAAGCAGAACATTGTGCCGACATTTATAAAAAAAAAAATAAATAAAAAATAAAAAACAGATCCATAATAAATCACTTAATAAATTGTTAAGCTCGCAAAAATCTCTACACCGTATACGAAGCAAACCGAAGCAAAAGTGCCACGCGGAAGCTATGCAATTAAGAAACTGCGTTGTGGAGATTTGGATTTTCAAGACGCTGAGCTCTCTGGTCCGTCAAATCTTAGCAAGATTTGATCGACCAAAAAACGCTTAATCGATCTGGAAGCCGGACGGACGGAATTGCATTTATGAAGTGTTACTAAGTGAAACTTATTCGATTATTGCTGCCCACTGTAATGCATGATGCAATCATTTTCTAAGGAGCTTACAAACTAAATTTTCTGACTCAAAGAGTTATCAGGTGCATACACAAAATAACGAAGAAGAAGAAGAAGAAGGAGAAAAGTAATAATAATAATAATAATAATAATTGAAAGACGAAGTCATGGATATTCACAATTCATCGTAAAGTGACTTCAATTGCATGCAATATCCGACTATTTTTGCACGTATCTCGGTAATCGAAGCCAAAGGCATGCTTGCAATTGAAACAAAATTCTCTTAACACTGATTACTACTCTAGTTTATTTTTATAATTGTGTAATTGTTGTCGTCTTCTTGAGTATATCCATTATCTTCAATTAAATTGTTGCTTAAATACTGTGTTTTATTATTTTTTTTTTTTTCTCTCTTTGTCTTTTCTGTATACTCTGCGAAAAAGAGGAAAAATGAAATTTTCTTTGTAATGAAATTAGCACAAATTAAATTGCAACATGTATCATTTCGTTTGCATATGAGGGTATATATATATATATATATATATATCAGTGCATGTGTCATGCATTGCTTCTATGTTTATTGTGGAATTTTAATGAAATGTCGTCACCATATCATCAACAGAAAACAAAGTGTAATGGCACCATACCGACAGCTCACAGATCCACATATCTATATATATATATATATATATACATTTCCATATATATACATGTATATATATATATGCGGACATGGGGAAACACATATGTATCTAATCGAATTAATTTGTAACGCTTTAAAGCTAATGCTTTAAAAAAAAAAATATATATATATAATAAGAATTTCTTAAATAAATTATATAATTAAATAAGATAATGTTCTCTTTCAATTTTGTACAATTTTTTTTTGTTTTTTTTTTTTTTTTTTCTTTCAAAAAAAAAAAAAAAACTTAGAAGCAATAAACATTTTTCAGTAAT
>KK502408.1:939140-976263 GCA_000688735.1 Glossina austeni
CTCAGTGTCTTAACCTAAAATTCAATTTATTTCAATATATTTCACTTTATTTTCTATTCAAACACTTCATAAACAGGAATTCGCTGTGACTTTCTTTTCTTTATGAACGAAAAAAAAAAAAAAAATTTAATTTTTTCTCTCTCCTTACAATTGACAATTTCTCGAATATCTTTAAATTGATTATATAATAATTTTAAGAAAGGGAATAATAAATAAGAATTTATAGCGCAGTCTAACAATCAGATCAATCAATCAATCAATCTTAAGCGAATCAATGGAAATGGAAATGTGCACCGAAATTAACGGTGATAGTGAAAGCTGTTTAATATGTGTTCGAAATCACACCCCCTTACTCTCTCTTTCTCTCTCTCTCTCTCTCCGCCACTTTCACTCTAAATAATCGCAGGTGCATCAGATTTTTCCGCGAAAATGATCGAACAAATTATAGCTGTTTATGTATTCAGATCAATCAATCAATCTTGATCGGATCAATGGACATGGAAACGTACGTCGAAAGTAATGGTGATAGTGAAAGCTGTTTAGATTGATTGTCGTTTAATGTGTGTTCGAAATCATGCCCCCTTACCCTCTCTCTCTCTCTCTTTTTCTCTTTCTATCGTTCTCTCTCTCTCACTCTCTCTTTCCTTACCCTCTTGCTCTCTTTCTCTCTTTCTCTCTTTCTCTCTCTCCCTCTCACTCTCTCTCACTCGCTCTTTCCTTACCCTCTCGCTCTCTCTCTCTCGCTCGCTCTCTCTCTCTCTCCCTCCCACTCTCTCTTTCCTTACCCTCTCTCTCTCTCTCTCTCTCTCTCTCTCTCACACACACACTCTATTTCTCTCTGTTTCTATCTTTCCCGGTCCCTCCGTCCCCACCACTTTCACACTACATAATCAATTATTAATTTATTTAACATTGCTAGCTACAGAGCCCACCTATCCACCCGTAACCTTACGAACAGGATTAACAGAAATTAAGAGCGAAACTACATGAAGTATGAAATACTTGTTGCTTCTGTCGTGTAATGCTAGCGTGTATCGGCTCTGTTTTATATTTTCCCTATGTTCGATCATTACGTAATAAATGCTTTGAATAACGTTTTATTAGCTTAACTCTCTTACTCGATTTTGCGATTTTCCATCAACGCCTCGCATCCCCGCTTGCTTAGCTACCTTTGCATTATATAACGCGATAATTCCTATCATCATTGCTTTGAAGATGGTTATCTCGTGCCACCCTGCAATAATGCTGCTTGCACTCACCGACTTAATGGAGCTTAATAAGATACACTTATACTACATTCCAAAGCGCGCCATGTATTTCTGTCCCGCACTCGGTTATTTCTGTAACTTATTTTCTTAATAACATTTTTATGGCCCTGGAGCACTGCTGTTATCATTCACTTAGTAGTATCGCTTTCATGTAACAATTCTTCCAAATAAGGCAAACTTTAGCCTGCTTTTGCTTGTCCAGGCAATTAATGTTTTCCCAACAATTCCTTCGAGTTAACGATTTCCTACTCACCTACGATTTTTTTTTTTTGCTCGAAGAAAAACAGAATTTTTGCATAATTTCTTCTTCTTTCTTCTTCTTTCTTCTTTTTCTTCTTCTTCTACTTTCTTCTTCTTTATCTTTCTTCTTCTTCTTCTTCTTCTTCTTCTTCTTCTTCTTCTTCTTCTTCTTCTTCTTCTTCTTTTCTTCTTCTTCTTCTTCTTCTTCTTTCTTCTTCTTCTTCTTTCTTCTTCTTCTTCTTTCTTCGTCTTCTTCTTTCTTCTTCTTCTTCTTCTTCTTTCTCTATATCGTTAGTTGCCCTAATCAAATCTACGGATCCAACTGTTTTCCGTGGCCAGAACTACACCTGCCCTCGTAACCTTAGTTGTCCTTGAGTAAAGTCTAGTAAAGTATAAGAAAAGACCCGAGACTTATGTTAAGTTTGGGTTTAAATGAATTCCCAAGTTATGTGGAACCAATCATGCCAAAGTGCCATTTTGGCACTTTACTCGATAGTATTTTGGAGGGATTAGAAAACTGAAAGTATGCTTAATTTTATTAAATAATTTTATTCGATTTTTTTTAGTAAATCAATCGGAAAATCTTGCGAATCGGCCAAAATCTACAAAATCGGTTCACCGCGGAATCATGTCCATCACCTATTTAATGCATTCAGTCATTTTGTTAACTTGCTTGTTGCCCTTGACGGGGATCTGGTGCCATAGACGCAATTACGAATTGCAACAAAACAAAGCAGCCATACCGTTATGGAAGCAAAGAGTAGGTAGTTGAGGTGAAACAAAATTTCCAAAACTAATGATATAAAATTAACATTAAAACCTTATCATAATCTTTGTCGTTTTTGTGTCACTCATTAACTGTGATGAAGGCTTGCGAGAAGGCGAGAAAACACAAAGCCTCATCTCATTATATATGCGATGACAGAGGTGATGTTAAATGCTTGCCCGGCTGGCAGGGTGATTTATGTCAGGTGCCGATGTGCCGTAGAGGATGCGATCCCATGAATGGTAAGTCATTTGATTGGCATTCGCTGAGAATGTAAGGTTTAATTGTTTTTGTTGTTATTATGGTTATTGCTGTTGCTGTTGCTGTTACGATTGCTGTTACTGTTGCTGTTGCTGTTGCTGTTGCTATTGCCGGTATTCCGACGGTTGTTGTTACTTATCGGTGCCATCAGGATATTGCCAGCGTCCTGGAGAATGCCGCTGTCGCATTGGCTACACCGGCGATTTGTGTGAAAAATGTATACCTTTGCCCGGCTGTCAGCGCGGTGATTGCACAAAACCTTTTGAATGTTTATGTCGTTCCGGTTGGCATGGTCTGTTTTGCACAGAACGTAGGTGTTTAACGTTGAGAGGCAAAAAAAATTAAGCCAAAAAGAGAGATAGAGATAGATAGATAGAGAGAAAGAGAGAGAGAGAGAGAGAGAGAGAGAGAGAGAGAACTATAATCTTTCTTACTTAAGAATAAACAAAAAAAAATTCTTTCCATTTAATTAATACCTTTAGCTGCTTGCCGTACGGGTTGCCATAATACGCGCGGCTATTGTGAGGCACCAGGCGATTGCCGCTGCCGTCTTGGATGGGCCGGACGAAATTGCAGTGATTGCTCTGTGTTACCTGGCTGTCAGCATGGCACTTGCAATAGGCCTTTGGAATGTAACTGTCTGCCAGGCTATGCCGGTCTATTGTGTTCGACACGTAAGTCGCTGTTCTCTTGCATATCCTGCTTATAGTCTCGCTTAAGTGAAATTTACTCTACTATGTTTTTAATCTTTCTACAACTGTTTTACATTGTTGTTGTTGCCATTGTCGCTGCTGTTATTGTTTCGCTTTTCAAGCCATTTGTGCCGTCAATTGTCATAAACAACACGGTTACTGTCGTAAACCGGGCGAATGCCGGTAAGTTTTTAATGTTAGCCGTAAAGTAAAAAAATATGTTAATGTTTTTCTCTTGTTCTTCTTTCTTTCACATTGAAAAAAAAAAAAAAAAAAAAAAAAAAAAAATATACAAAAAAACTTATTCAAGCTGTAAAGTAGGTTGGATGGGAGAAAATTGTGATAAATGCTTTCCGTATCCGGGTTGCGTTAACGGCGACTGCGAAAGGCCCTGGGAATGCAATTGCAAACCCGGATGGGGTGGTCTCTTGTGCGACGAAAGTGAGTATGAATACGGGTCAAAAGCTTAATGGGGAGTGAAAGTGAAAAAAGCAATTGAATAGAAACCGGTTCACTTAACCGTAACTATTTGGTTACGTTATGTTACGTCAGTATAAATATTCGCTTTCCCAATGCATTTTCCATATCAATTATTCGATTTATTCGAGAAAATAATAAAATAACTTTTGATGATGAATTTTTAAATTTTTTTTTTCCTTTTTTTTTTTTTCTTCTTACTTTAAATTGTCAATGGATTAAAAATGTAATAAAGTTGGTAAAAAAAAAAAAAAAAAAACTCGAATAATCGGATCAAAAATCAGATTAATTGATTAAAAACACATTGACGGGTTGATTGTGAACAACAACTACACGGTTATCACTTACGATTACCTTATAACTGTTGTGTTATGTAATAGAACCGAACGGTTACTTAAATAGTATTTTTCTACTTTAAATTCTCTCCAATTAATGCTTTTTTTTTTATACATTTTATTAAATATTTTATGAATTATTTTTTTATTTATTTATTTTTTTTTTCTTACTTTAAATTTTCAATGGATTAAAAATGTAATGGAAAATGGAAAAAAAATGTTGATAAAAAAAAAAAAAACTCGAATAATCGGATCAAAAATCAGATTAATTGATTAAGAACACATTGACAGATTGATCGTGAACAGCGACTAAACGGTTATCACTTACGATTACTTTATAACTATTGTGTTATGTAATAGAACTGAACGGTTACTTAAATAGTATTTTTTTACTTTTAAATTCTCTCCAATTAATGCTTTTTTTTATACATTTTATTAAATATTTTATGAATTATTTTTTTATTTATTTATTTATTTTTTTTTTTCTTACCTTAAATTTTCAATGGATTAAAAATGTAATAGTTGGTAAAAAAAAAAAAAAAAAACTCGAATAATCGGATCAAAAATCAGATTAATTGATTAAGAACACATTGACGGGTTGATTGTGAACAACAACAACACGGTTATCACTTACGATTACTTTATAACTATTGTGTTATGTAATAGAAGCGAACGGTTACTTAAATAGTATTTTTCTACTTTAAATTCTCTCCAATTAATGCCTTTTTTCTTAAATTTTTTTTTAATTTCTTTTTCTGTATACATTTTATTAAATGTTTTATGAATTATTTATTTATTTATATATTTATTTATTTATTTATTTTTTTTTTTTTGGATAACATTCTCAAGAACTATCGTTTTGTGCTGACAATCCAAATATTTGCGAAAATAATGGCAAATGTGTGTCCCTACTCAAGGAAGATGGCAGTTATCGTTGTCGCTGTACACAGGGTTATTTGGGTAAAAACTGCGAAATACTTGATGAGTTTTTGCTGACCTCAACGATGGCACCCCGTATAACGCCACCGCCGCCGCCCGATCAACAACAGACAGTAACGGCGATTAATGGCGAAGATGGCAGAGATGAGAATAGTAACGATAATGAAGACGGCGATGATGATGATGATGATGATGGTGATGAGGATGATGATGATGATGATGATGATAATGAAGGAAACTATGTTGGGAATGCTGTTAGTGAAAATCTTGACATACATGCGACGGAAGACGAAAGATTAAATAAAACGGAAACCCATCAAGAAAAGAAACCTTTAACAGGTGGTTGGAATGCAAACAAAAGCAATAAAACATTTCTTGTAATGAATAAACCAAAAATAATTGACTTTGAGTTAAGCAACGATAGCACAACTCCGGGCTGGTTGACTTCTTCTGTTATTGACGCGCCTAATAAAACGGATCGCATTAATTTTCCTAAAAAGGATATTGAGCGGATGACAGCAACAACAATAAGAACAAAAAGAAGAAAACCAACAACAGCAAGAACAACAACAACAACAACAATGGCGACAACAATAGCGACAGCAACAGCTACGCATGGGAAAAGAAGAAGAACGGAAGCATTATATGAACGAAACTTAACGAAATATTCTTTGGATTCAAAGCCAAGAATAAAACTTCAGAGAAAGGATATCGAAAAAAATTTGACAATTATTTCCAGTGACTTAACAACGACAACAACATCCAGAACAATAGTAGAAAATATAAAAACAACGACAAAAGCTAACGACTCTAAAAGGAAAACAACAACAAGAACAACAACAAGAAGAACAACACCGAGCACTTTGTCACCCTTAAGTAAACTGGATGATGAGGAAAATCAACATACATTTGAGTTGAAACCGGATGCTAACACAAATGTTGTCGGAAATGATGATGATAGCACTGATGATGATGATGATGAGGATGAGGATGAGGATGAGGATGGGGATGATGATGAAGATGGGGATGAGAATGAAGATGAGGACAAAGATGAAGATAATAATGATAATCAGGATGGGGGCAATGAGAAAAAGAATGATAATGACGATGACGATGACGATGACGATGACGATGACGATATCGATAAAGCCAGCAAAGATGAGGATGATGATGACGATGACGACGACGATGACGACGACTAATAAAATTAAATTTAGAGAAAAAAAAAAGAAAAAAAAAACAAAAACTTTTAAATTATTTATATATTTATTTGTAGTTTTATTTATTGAAACAAGTGCAATGCTTAAAAAATAAATCCAATTAACCGAATCACTTTGCCTCACTTATCTTCACCTCATATTAATAACACTTAAGGAACTGAAAGAAAATCCTGTTTAGATTTTCACATAATTCACTTTACTTTGCATTCATCAGGCATTCATCATATGCTTCTCAATGTCAGTCAATTAGTCAACAGTTTTACAATAATTTCTATCGCCGTCCGGTACGTACGGTTCTTAATGGGAAAATTTTAAAGGTAACAAAAGAAAAAAAAAAAATTAATTTTCTTTGCAATTTTATTCATTTATTTGGTAATCGGTTCATCTATTCGATCCAAAAAATATTCTATTCATTAGTTATAATAATCCATTTGATTGAGGTTAAGGTTGAGACGTTCCGTTTGTGGATCAATAGTTGGTCTGTCCATTGGTGAAAGCTCACGAACCAAATACTGACCATTATCGGCAGTGCAAAGGAAATTCATTTTGCAGCACTCGGGATAGGGCCGATGCAAGTTGGCGGGATCTATAATGCGGCAATCGCGCATATGATGATGACCGCAACTAATCGGGAAAATGGAAAATGATTTTTTTTTTTTGTGTTTTCTCTTCTTCTTTACATATGAAAATGATGAAAATATGAGTAAAAATTGAATCGAAATCTTACCCTTGAACCAAGATTGAGCCGTCATCGTTGCAATGGAGATTTTGACAAGAGGATAGCATGTTATTGTCACCGCGTTGCAGCATCATGCCATGATACATACAAACGCCAGGACGGCCAATTTCTGAAAAGAGTGAGAAAATGGGGGGAAATTTTTTTTTTTTTTTTTTAATTAAATTAAAATTTGCACTCACTAGCCGGTATATAAAAACTATAGCAGTGACTGAGCACAATTAAGGATAATAAAGAATTTAAAATTAGAAATCCTTTCATTTTGTTGCGTTAACTGAGAGGAGGCAAAAAGTTCTGTTCTGAATTGTTAAAGTCGTGTAAAAGAACTGTTATTTTTCATAGATTTTTTTTCGATTTTTATATATATTTGAAAAACAAGTTTTTTTTATTATCAGTGAGCGGAAATTTTGTCTTGTTTTTAAATAAAAGTAAATATATTATCACCACCAGCAAGAGTTGATTGACCCAAAAAAAAAAAAAAAAAAAACAAATCTTTTCTTTAAACAGAAATTTTATATAATTTAATCTATTATACCTATACTTAGCATTGGAATTATTAATTTTTTTTTTAATCTTTATCGCAAGTCACTTTGATCCCTTTCTTATTGATTTTACTTTTAAAAAATATTAATTTTTTTTTTTTTTTTTAACGCTTCAATTCAAATCGATTCAAATCGAATGTGTGAACGCCATCAAGCGAGCCGATAATCGCATCTAAAAGCAAAGAAGAAAAGGTTACAAAAAAAAAACAAAACAATTCGATAATCGAATCTTAGTGACAAGCAGAGACGTCAACGCAAGTCTCCTAATCAACGTAAGAACTATCGATGCACAAATCCGCATAACCGCATCAAAGTTAAAAAAAAAAAAGAAAAGAAGAATCCGTAAAAATGTTAGATAATCGTATAGACGAATCAGGTAAGAATTTATAAATAAATAATCGAATAATTGATCTAAGAAATCAGATAAACGAGCAACTGCATCACGTTAAGGGATAATGGAATGAACAAATTTAGTAAAGCAAGAGAGAAGGAAAGAAAGCAAACCAAATAACAAGAAAATGATCTCGAAAGACGAATAATAAAGTGAATGCTTAATTAAAAAAAAAAAAAAAAGAAAAGAGAAATTAAAAGGGAATGAAACTTTTTGAAATAAGTAACCGAATCGAAAGAGTTTAGCGTTAAGCCGAATGCCGAAAAATGAATTCAAATCGATTCAAATCAAAAGAGCAAATACACAGAGACCCCCCCCCCCCCCCGTCCCCCGTCCCCCCCAAGTCAGGTAAGCTTAATACATATACAAAAACCGGGTGGCATGTATTGAGAACCGGATCGGTTAATCGGATCAAACGTACTCAAATAGAGGCAGCATGAAAACGATGAACTGACCGATTTATAAAAATATTCGATAATCCAGTACAGAAAGCAAGTGAATCGTTACTAACAAGGGAACGAATCAGCCCACAGCGACCAGAGCAACAAGTAAGCAGACGAACGATTACAAAATGGCCGTCTAACCGCATACTCCTCATGACATCATCGCTTATGGATTCAAAAGATTATTTGCGATATTTGTTAAGTCAGAGACGCGCTTAAAGTGTAGAGTAAAAGTTTTCTCAAAAGCTTAGTAAAAAAGCTTAGAAAAGCTCAGAAAATTCGTTGCAATTCTTTGATTTTCAGATAATATCAAGTTTCGAACGAAATGTATCCGAATTTCATGACATTGCAAGCATTAGTGTACAAGTACAACTTGGAGAGTCCTTTTAGTGACGCTGCACACGAAATTCAAATTTTTTGAATTGTTTTACAACAACAACATGAGTAGTGTCAGTAAAACAACAACTCTAACTATCTAATCCTGTGATCCTAAAAACAAAGGGGAAAAGAACTAAATATTCATGTTCGATAATATCGAGTGGGCGCGATTGATTGTTTATGTTTCTCGAATGTGTGTGTGTGTGTGTGTGTTTGTGTGTGTGTTGCACGTTATGAGTGACAAGCAAAAAACATGGAAAACAAAGGTCTTCACAGTGCGACTTCAAATTTAGCGAAAACATTGAAAGTTCTTGCACGCATGGATTGGTAAAAAAAATGGGCCAAATCGATCGAAGGACACGCCCACAGCACCATGCAAACGGAGAACACCTCTGCTTTTCAAGAAGAATAAAAATTGTTCTTTTTTTTCCTCACTCATAAACTAAGGCAGATAAATGGATGCCACAGTCTATGGGCGATGCTGTAATACTTGCACAAAAATGGAAAAAAATTGACCATTGTTGGCCTACCCTAGGGTATCAAAATTTAATGTTTTTTTTCAGTACCTCTATGAAGGAGAAAAACAAGCTTCATAAACCCCATAAAGTATATAAATTCTTGCTCAGTGTTAAACTTGAAATGCATGTCAATCTGTTCCTTTGTCCATCTGTCTGTTTGGGCAAATGTGTAGCATTTGTGATACACATTCGATTGTTAGCGATAATGAGTATAACGCCTACAAATTTGCAAAAGAATTTACAAGTGACTTGAACTTTTCCAAGGACACGCCTATACCTATACGGCAAGGACTTTCATTTTCACTCCATATTGTAAGGCATAAAAATTTATTCCTTTCACATTTTTCATCTCTTTTAGGATAGGTGTAGATTTAGGTGTAGGTGTATAAAAGATTCGGTCACGACCGAATATAGTTTTCTTACTTGTTTTTATTGATGTTTTTCTCTTTACGTTAATCTGCAACCCCCCAAAATCATAAAGCGTTCAAATCTCAAATATTGCTTCTTCTTCTTCTCTTTCCGCAAAGATTTTAATCGCACGTTTTACCTTTTACGTGCAGTCAAGCGATGGAGAAAACCCCAAGAAAGCATATAATTATTTAGTCAAACGCATTATTGATTCTAAAAATGTCATCTCAAAATTGTGCATTTTTTGGAAGAATCGGTGGCTAGGCTCGTATCCATACAGAGGTCATCTAAATAAAGCTATGCCCATACATTTTTTTTTTTTAAATGTGTTTAAATTAACAGAAAAACTTTCGGAACCCATCTTTCAGTGCACAGATGCACTGCATCGTAACAGGTGCTCACACTGGATATAGAAAGCTGAGAAAAGCATGAAATTTCAGGTGAAATATTTTTTTTAGGTAATGAATACCTCACTACATTTTCTAGAAGGTTTAAAGCAAAAAAAAAAAACAAAAAAGAAGAAGAAATATTTACTCTTCTCTGCAATACAAAACTCGTTAAAGCCGACAAACAATTTAAAAGCATTTACAGTATTATTTTAAATGGGTGGTTGTATTAGCTTTCATTATTTGTACGAAAGGCAATCTATGTAGAATAGATTCGAACCCACCACTATTCATATTCATTTCATGCAATAAGATTTCATCAAACTAGAAAAGTATTTAAATTTTTATACGTATAATATAACGGAAGATTCATTTCCGAAGTTTAAATGTTTTTCATTTGCAATTTACTCTTATGGCAACTCCTTCGGGCTTAATGTAAACAGTCTTGTTAACTATTACTTTTAGATATGCGCAGCTTTAAAGTTTAGTAGTTTCAATACACTAAGTAAATACATGCTTCTTTAAAAGGAAGAGAAAAAAATAAAATGAATAGGAATAATAATTATAGTGATAATGAAATTAACAACGATATAAAAAAATGAGGAAAAATGTATTAAGTAATTATAAATTTACTAAATATGAAATAACGTATAAAAGTATATTTAACTTTAACTATTAACAATAACCCATAAAAAGGAAATCAAGAAGCAATATTTAAACGCAAATAAGTTGCAAGAATGGACAGATCCACCATCGTCAACAAATAAACATAAGAGTCTAATTTTAATTAACAGTTTAAATTAATCGTTAAATTTATTAAGGCGCAGATAAAGAATTTTATAGTCACTCTGTGATGTTTTTTATTAACGCGGCTAATCATTTGTTATTAATTTGCTGAATATTTAAAAAGAAGAAAAGAAGAAGAGATATATGGAATAACAGCTGTTTATTTATACTTTTACCTAGCAAAAGTATTTTTCCGAAGAAAAGTAAGTTTTTTTTTCGAAAATATGAGAAAAATTTACTAGATTTTTTAAGCAAAATAATTATTGGCTGGTTCAAGAGTAAATTAAAACAAAAGTGTAAATTTTATTAGCACTTTCCCGGAAATATATATATATATATATATACGTTTAGCAGAAGTGTGATGTAACCGTTCAAAAAACTTCTTTAGTAATTAACATAGTAATAAACTTTCTTTTGTTTGTTTAACGATTTTTTTCGGAAACGTAAACGAAAAAGAATGACTGCCGTTTTAAGATTGGGCTTCATGCGCCTGTGCCAGCGTCCTGCAACGACGGCGGGCGCTGTTAACCAGCAACGTTTCATTTCGGGCAAAACTATGCGAGGTGGTCCTCGTGTAGTAACTCATAAGCCTTTTCCATACAAGGAGAAGAACTACACTGTTTTCACGGCAATGATCGATAAAACCACGCCACGTTTAAATGATAATTCCAAGTTAATCTGTGTTGAAGGACCCATAGCGGCCGGAAAAAGTAAGCTTGCAAAAGAATTGGCTGCTGAATTGGAAATGTTATATGTGCCCGAAGCGAACATGGATATGTATTATATTAATTCATATGGATACGATATGCGTTTATTGGATCCAGAAATGCCTGAAAGCTGTCGTTCGTTTGATGTTCCGAAATTCTGTAAAGATCCTAATCATTTTTTGGCCGCATCCTTCCAAATAAAAATGTACATGCTGCGTTATAATCAATACGTAGATGCTTTGGCTCATATTTTGTCGACCGGACAAGGTGTAGTTTTGGATCGTTGCTGTTATTCCGACTTTGTTTTCATGGAGACTATGCACAAACATGGCTATATATCGAAAGAAGCACGGTCGGTTTATCATGAATTACGTCAAAATACTATATACGAAGTATTGAGACCCCATTTAGTCATTTACTTGGATGTGCCAGTGCAAGGGGTTAAGGTGCAAGAAACTTTTAGAGAATTTAAAATATTGTTTATGAAATAATTTTTTTTGCGGTCTAGGATAAAATCAAGGCCCGCAATATTGACTATGAAATCAACTCGAAAGTGTTCACGGACGATTATTTACGGACCATGGAAAACTTCTATAAGCAGCATTTTCTAAAAGATATTTCGATACATGCCGAACTCTTAATTTATGATTGGACTGCCGGCGGTGAAACCGAAGTAGTTGTCGAAGATATTGAACGCATTGATTTCGATGTATTCGAAGAGGATCCAATGGAGAAGAAAATGATGGACTGGCGTTTCCCTAACGAGGTCGAATGGTGTGAGGCCCGCATTAAGTATGCTAGTCAGAAAGCGGATCTTATGAATTACTTTAATGTACCACGCTTTGACGTACCCGAATTGTTGCGCGACGCTGAAAGCTCCAAAATTTACCGTGACGTCTGGTATAATGTAAGCAAATGTTCAGTAGGATACTAAACAAGTGAAAAGAAATTATATTTGCTTTTCTTCTCATTTGTAGGCTCCCGGCATGAAGTATCGCCCGGGCTACAACGAAGACATGGGTGATACGGGTTTATTAACTAAAACCAAAAGTCCTTACCGTGATAATATCCTATAATGTCAAGCATATATAGTTTGAAAAACTTTTACCTTTCAATGAAGGAATTAAATAATTAGAAAAAAAGCCTTGCATTTAATGCTTCATTCTTTATTTCTTTCTCTCTTGGTCTTGTTCGCCTGTTGTGTCGTAAATAGCGATAGATGGTATGCTAGTCTAAGTGGAAAATGGCATCTAGTGTTCGCTGCAATCTAAACATAAATCCTTCCTTTTTTTATTGCTTCAATCAACAATTCAGCAATGAATTGATGCATTGATGTTTACGAGAGGAGTACATATAATGACTAAATGACTATTGGGTCAAATGAATTCGAAATGAAAATGTGGAAGCTAAATATACTAAACCGTTTATTGGAGTGTACCTGGATTAGTTGTGCTGTGTTGGTTTCCGCCTTGGGATAGGAGAAGATAAGGGTGACTTAATAGAAGACGAAGAGAACGGCAGTTCACCGATTAGAAATCCCACTCAAAGCGCTGTGTTGTTGTATTGTGTCTCTAAAGTGTTCCGTAGAATTTGTTGAAGAGTCAGTCATGGCCGCTGCCACTGCAGCCGCTTGTTGTTGCATTTGTGATTTGTTTTAATTGTTGCGACGCGACAGCAGCAGCAAAATGTCGAAACACTTGGATTAGCTTTTATTTTTACATTGCTTGCTAATTGGTTTTAATTTCACATAAAGACGTTACCTGATTTTTTCCACTAATAGGTTCTACTAACCGCTATTAACCACACTTGCATGAATTATGATCAAAATAGCTTCTAAAATAGCTTCTACTATATCAGCTTACTTGATGAAATGGTAGATGTCTCTGATGACAAATACAGCTTTTTTATTTTTTCTAATGTACAAAAAGCTTTTCCTATTTTTATTCTCTAGAAAGGTGTACTTTCGAGCCTGTTGTGGACAGCTTGTCAGAAAATACTTGGTCCATTTTCAAAGTCTTTATCATTATCCGATAACTGCACAATGATTTTCTACCCATTCTTCAATCTCCGTGAATTATTTGCATAGCAAATCGTGTTTAACTTTTCAAAAGATATCACGATCCGGTACAATTATTGCAACAGGTCGTTGGACCTCGTATACATTTATACCTCATATGGTTTACTTCCCAATTCCAGTTTCAACAAAAAAGAAATCAAATCGAAGGTTTGTGTAAATCGTTGTTTAAGTCTTAAAATAGTCAGGACCTATAATGATATGATTAGTGTGTTCCTGCGTAGGCATATCTCAGGCTCATCTCCAGCTCCAGTTTAACATCAAATGAAATAAATGTTTATTACAAAATGCAACAACGACTTTCGGACAATCGACCGGGCACTGTTTTTATCGGTTTTTTACTTCCGTTGATGCTGAATATATCACGTGATGAATAGTGGTTTCACTTGACCGATGTCGTACTATGAAGAAGGAATTGGAAGTGATGCATATGGCAAACGATGCTTATAAGAACGAACTGTTCATGAGTGGTTCTGGAAATTCTCGCAACTCGTTTTGATTGTATAATGAAAAAAAAAAAAGTGTTTTAATTCTTGCCAAAATTAAAATAATTATTTTTTTTTTATTTTTTTTTTTTTTATTAAGAAATCATTAAAAGTTTATTTTCATACAATACATTATTGATTTTCATTTTTTTCAAATAATTTTTTACAAGCAATTAATAAAATTATGTTTAATTATATTAGAGAAATACACACATATATATATATATATATATATATATGCATATATATATATGTATATATATGTATATAATTGCGTTAATAATTTAATAAAATTTTGATTACTATTAAGAAAAACATTAACAAACAATTAAACTAAAAAGAAAAAGAAACGAAATAAAAAAAAAAACTTTTTCCCATTAGTAGAAAATTATTTAAGTTGTGACAGAGATAATTAATTAATTATTTAAGTTAGAGGAGAAATCGAAATAAAATATTTCGATTTTCATTTTTTTTAACTAGAAAGAAAAGCTTTTATTAATTATTTTGCAATTAATTTATGTAATTTTATTGTATTTATAATAATTATTACGACCAGTACCTGGGATAAAGGTTTATTTGCTATTCGGGGGAGAAAGAAAGTAATTTCACATAATTATATTAAATCTCTAAATTGAATATAAATTATATAAAAAATATTTTTGTTTTCTTTTTTTTTTTTTTTTTTTTTTGATTTTTCTTATTTTACAAAGTTTACAATAATTGTGACTTAACTTAGCAATTACGTTCCAAGCCGGTTAATGTTAGGCAGAATTTTTATATGACTGAAATAGTCGCCAGCGTCGAAAGAAAAAGCTCTTTTTGCGAGCATTTCTCTACGCACTAAGGAAGCTTTTCAATTCTCTTATATTTCGTTTAAAAAAAATAATAATAAAAGAAAATAAAAAAAATTTAAAATGAACTGTTGACTTTTGTGGACTTTTGTGTGTGTGTGTGTATGTGTGTGTGTGTGTGTGTGTGTGTGTTAGTTTTAAAATTAATCTGTTTAATTATTTGTCGGTATGCCTTTGCAATCTTTAAGATATTTCGCTTTCCTTCCTCTTCCATTTCATTCATCGTTCATATTGTGTGTTCTCCCATTTTAGCATTTTTTCAATTGCGTTTTATTAAAATTACGAATGGCTTCCAATAATTGTTCCTTTGGTTCGCTAGAAGGAGACGTAGCCATTGCATTGTTTTCTATTTTAAGAGATTTTAAATTTATTTGCATTTGTGGAGCTATGGGTATTGTCGGGCTCATCGGTTTTCCCCCTCTTGCCGCAGAGTTTTCTAAAAGCATTGAATTCGTTTTTTTCAAATTCAAATTCATTCTGTTTGCTGGTATTTCTGGTGGCGACGGTCTAATCTCGCCATTCATTTTTGGAGTTTCTATATTTGTCACGTTTTGTTGTTGCTGTTGGTTTCGTTGTTCTTCTTTAGCTAGGATTTTCTCTTTCAAGCCTGTGCGCCTTAAGGTATTTTGCCCAAAGGGAGCCATTACGTTTTTCTCTTGGTTGACAGTTCGCCTTCTTTCGTTTTGCGTTACTGAAGTGGACCGCAGCAGGGTATTACTTGGGACTGCAGGCATACTATATCTGTTAACGTTTTTGGGCAGTGCAAAAAGGTTGACAATTGTTTGGGTTTGAGGTCTTAAAACTGCTTCTACAGTGGGACGCTTCTCGTCTCTCTGCAATTTCGTTATGCTGTCATCCACTTTCACGTCTTTTAAAGGCTTTACCGTTACAGGTACTTTAAAATCATGATCGGTTATACCCAGTCGTTGAAGGAGGGCAGGTCGGGACGATGTCTTCAAATTTTCTCTTTCTGTCTGCCGATTAATTTTCGGACTTTGCATGACGTTCTTGAATGTGTCGAAACTCTTCCCGCCAAATATGTAGTCGCCTTCGTTCTTGATAGCTACCTGGACCTTAGGACGTTCATTCCAAGTGCCGACATTAACGCTTGGCGGCCCGGTATACTTATAAAACTTGGGTTGTTCTTTTGCTACCAGCTCAAGGTTAGCTTTGGTTTCGTTACATTCCTTAATGTCTTGATTCAAATTCTTGTCGTTACTGTATTTTGGCTTCAATTCCAAACTGGTGAACTGCAATTCTTGTGACGGTCTGCGTGAGTTGATTAAGTCTTTAGTGATCAATTCGTCATCGCTGTTCTGAGTTATGCTGCTTTTGCGTTTATTACTAAGTATGGTCTTAATTACTTCTAAGCTTTGCAAAGAAGGCGATTCTCCTATGCTTAGCTCGCTGGACGAACGTCTTCGATTTAAGCTTACAGCATTCTGCTCGAGTTTATGGAGCGATAATTGCGAAGAGCTGCGATTGTTTAATCCTGAGACTTCTGCTTTCGGATTAGTGCAGTGAAAAGAGTCGGCTCTGGTAATGGATCGACGTTGCTTTAAACTTGTTACACTGCCACGTTTGCGATATAATTTCTCATCTTCTCCCAAGCTGTTAGTGGGAGAGGGACTTGAATTGATTTTCGTTTCATTCGAAATCTCTTTGGGGTTGTGGTTATTGGTAACTAAAGGTGTTATGGTAAAATTGTTTAAAGGATTAGGTTTAACTGCTTGGATTTCCAACTGCTCAGTTGGTTTCTTAATTAGTGAATCTACGCCTTTTTCTTGCAGTATTAAGGACAATTCTTCAACCAAGCCGTTTAAAGGCGCAGTGGGGCTTTTAAGTGGATCATCTTTTTTGTAATTTCGTCCCTTGTCTATAGCTGCCACTGCTTCCGGGAGAGCTTCACTGCTCTTGTTAATCACTTCAATATCTTTCCTATTTTGTAATCCTTCTTCCTCTTTTTGGAGAACCTCAAAATTTAGCATAGGCCTCTCTAAAATCTTTGGCGTTATTGGTTTATCGGTTTTCTTCTCATCTTCCTTCTTACCTAACGCTTTAAAATCGGCAAAGTTAGGTGGCGGTGATATCGGCATACCGAAATTCCAAGAATTCGATTCGGATGGAGCGTTTGGATTTATAATTTTGTTTTCTATTCCTTCCTGCCCGCCATTTACTACTGTCAGTTCTTCTGTGGTTTGAGTCTCATTTAAGGGCTTAACTAGCGTTTTGCCTAATTTGAAATTGTATACCTTAACCATGTCATCATCGTCTGAGCTGGATTCGAAATTCGATTTGCATTCCAATGCAGAAACGTCCGATGGTAAACTATCTGGTACTGGAGATGGTACAGGTTCTCCAATACCTGAGTCGGCTTGTTTGGAGACATTATCATCGTCTAAAGAGCTTTTTAGCTGATCGATGTGTTGATTCTCGAAACAAGAGTCGTCTTCCGGTACTTCGGAAGAAAGTGAACGTGGCTCGGGAGTAGGAGTGCGATTTAAAATAACTTTGGAAACGTTTGAGCTCATTTTGGAAGACTGGTTATTATTATCGCTTTCAAGATTCTTAAGATCATTCTCCACATCGGTAGCATTTAACAAAGTAGTGCTAGTCATGCGTGGCACCGGCTTTGGCAAGTCGACCTGTTCAATCTTGTGTAAGTTTTCAATGTTTTTGACATCTTGAACATTAACATCTCTGTCACTTGTTAAAGTATTTAAAGACGTATGTGATCGATTAGTCTCCCGTTCTAAAGGTTTAGGTGGAAGCCCTTCCGTTGTTAAAGAGCTTCGTAAGCAATCTTCGCAACTTGAATTTGAAGCATTTATAGACTTTAAGGATACGTTGTCTTCTGGCGAGCATAATGAATTTCGAGGCGGCGGTGCCGGGGCCGATTTCTTTTTGATCTGTACAATACGTTTACGTGGACACGGCTCGGGAAATTTACTCCAAGTTTCGCTCACTGAACTGTTTAAAGTTAAAGTACTTCCCGAACTGCTGCCGCCCTGTTGCAAATTTAGAGCATTTTTTTTCTGAACTTGGGCGTATAAGACTGTATCGTCTGTGTAACCGTTCGAGTCAACGGACTCGTAAATTCTTTCTTCTTCCATATCGTATTCTCTTTGATTTCTGCCTTTGTTTGTTTCCATCTCCTCATTTTTATGACAATTGTTGCCGTTAATGTCGCTCTGTTGGCTTTTGTTGGGAAGAGGGGATAAGTTAAGTATTGACTCTGAAGTAAATCTCTTTCGAGATTCTTCATTAGAAGAAAGGGTCCCGCCATCGTCTCGTTCAAACTCTCCATTTTCTATAATTGGCGGTGACTTTTCCAATATGATTTGTTGACTTGGTGGTCGTGGAGCTGCTCTCTTCTTACGCGGCGGTGCTGTCACCTTAGGCATGACCGTCTTTTTTAATAGAGTGGGTGCTATTATAGGGGTTCGTGTGTAGTTCAATCCCGACGAATCCATTGAATTTAAGGAATTAGTAGAACTATAAGGACTAGTAGTTTTTGCGGCCGTGTGCTTGGAGATGCGACTACTAAACTCGGAAGAAGTTAACGAGTCGCGTATGATGGAAGTACGATGTAGTTTAATTATCTCATCCGCGTTGAAGGTGTCGTAGGATTCCGATTTGTGACATAAACGTATTTCCGAAAGGCCCACAGCCCCGATAGTCAGTTCGCAACTGTAAACCTGACTAGGATCGACTAAAAAGTAAAATATATTTATTACCAATCATTCGAACAAATGGGATTTTTTTCTTTTTTTCGTTTTTTTTTTTTTTTTTAACAATTTTACCTGGATTACGAAACTCGTATTTGTCTATATCCAAGGATTTATTATCGCATACCAATTCCAGCAATTTCGTAAGTGGTGTCCGAGCCCCCACACGTGTTACATACAATTGATCTTTAGGCAATAAGACCGTTATGCGAAAAGTTTGCTCAAATGGGGCTTTACTAGTGGCCACCGGCAATGGCGTAATACGATTATATTCCAATTGACTCGTGTCACTTATATTGCTGGATGAAATGGATAAATTATTACTCGATTTTGATAATTTTCCATTCGGTGTCGATTTTTCTGCGAATGCAAGCATACAAACAATTTCATATAACTGAGTATTGAGCAAGTAAAAAACACATGGGTATATATATGTTAGCCCGAGATCGATTTTGATCGCCGCGCCCTTTAGATGCTTACCTTTATTTTTTCTACCAAGCCAACGGTTGAGGGTAGAAAAACCGGATTTACTCATGTTGATATTCAAGACGAATTATATCTGAACGGTGCTTTCGGTCCTTGAAAGGACAAGAAAAAAGAAAATCCTATAAATCTTTCGTTTTATTTTCGCTTCCTCACGTCACCGAAATTGTTCAATAATTTTCCATTATTATGAAAATTTTATTTAAAGATGTCAAAAGTGGCGTTCAGTGTTCTGCAAAGAGACGTAAATGAAATTAATATATAAAAATTTTTATTAAGTCAAATCTTATCTATTTTTAAATAAAAACTTTATCAGCTTAATTTCTCCAGATAAGTAAGTGTAAAATAGAGAGCTTATGTGTCGAAAGTAAGAAAGGAATTTATAATCAATTATGCTTTATCGTCGTCTCTCAAGATAAGCCCCAGTCCGCAGAAAGCGATATAATTTTCATACATATATTAAATCAATGTTTATTATATATTAACTATACGATCATCAAATATATTGTTTTTGATTTATAATAATAAAGATTAAACGCGAAAAGATATGAACGTGACGATCTTTTCATGTAAATGACCGACTCGGGACATCGGGACATAAAAATTCAATTTTCGCCATTTTTCTAAATAAATCTGCTCCTACTTCAGCAATAACCCGAATAATTTTGATTAAATCAGGTCACGGAGAGTTCGTGATTTTATTGGGGTAAGCCAATGCTTCAACATAACCTCAAAGTAAAATATTCACTAGGGTTACATCGCATGATGTATCTGGGGTAAGCTCACATTGACTTTGTCACGCAATGTATGACGTGTTGTAGCATTTTGCTTAAACCATATCCTAGTCTAAGTCGAAACCATTTCATTTTTGCCACAAAAATGCATTTGTCATGTCTTGCTCGTCTTCTCCATTGACGGTAACTGGAATGCCATTCATTTCATGTTCAAAATTGACCTTTTCGATCCATAAGTCGCACCCAGAAAGTATTTTTGCAAGCGTAAAAGCCCTCTACATAGATCATATGAGGGACAATAACCCTTATTTACGAAGTCATTTAATGAACTGTGAGCTTCATTCCACGCAATGTCCACGAAATGTAAGAATGCGTTCATTGTCTTCGTAATAAGTTTTAACAACTTCGGCACGCTGTACGGTACTATGTATGTATTGAGTTGCACAAATAATTGCAAGCCAAGTGCAAACGATACACTGAAAAAATCAGAAATGTGTTTTATTCGCACTTACTTTCCGAACGTACAAAAATGGACGACTCCGACGGGTACAAATCTTTTGTTTAGAAAGAGAGGCGACATTTCTGTATGCTACACTACTAATGTAGTGTAGGGTATTTTAAGTTCTGACGGACGGTCGATTCAGGAAATCTCTCTGCTTTTGTGGTTGATTTAAGTTTGTCTGTCCGTAGTGTCTCTTCGAGACCAGTCCCTGTATTTTTATATTCACTTTATTTTCAAATCGCCATGTTTCGGGCAGCTTGATGAAATTCGGTAGGCCGATGTGCCTTGATCTTGGAATGGACCCGGTTGGAATGACTAGATTAGATCGTAGCATGTTTTATGATCCTTCCTCGTGTTGAATGAAGTTTTTCAACAAAAGTCGCTAAATCTTAGTATTTCGGCGTAATAAACTGATGTGAACGAAGAAGAAGAAGAGAAAGAAGACGAAGAAAACAAGCTTGACATGAAAGTTAAATGGACTACACTTGGACTACGTAGGTCCATTTATTGCGCCGCAATTCAAATATACGGGTTCTTATGGAAATTAATACTCTAGATGGCAACAAAGTCTGATTCAGAGAGGAGAAGAAGAAGAAGAAGATCTTTGATTTTGTTAAATTTGAAATAGGTCTGTCCAGGATTCCCATATACAAATTTTGGTATTTTGTATAAGATAAACATAAAATAGTGAAGACTTGTTTTGCTGGCCGTGAAATCACGTAGATTTGCTTCCTCCCCTCCATCCCTTCCATCCATCCCGAGTATAATGTTTTCATTTGCTTTATTATTAAATCTTTTTTCAATATTTTCTTACTTCACTAGCAACATTTATGTCCTGGCCATCTTGCCCATGAGCTCAAGAGCTATTAGCCAAAGTCAAATTTCCGCGACGTTGCCAAATTTCAATGAAATTTTTTTTATAATTTTCTCAAGTGGCTTTTCTGTGACATATGAATTTTCGATGACTTAAGTTCAATGACATATATTTCGTTTAATTGGCTAAGCTTGCAGTGCTTACGGTCATGCGCCATAATAATTATGGTTTTTGAATTTATAATTACTGTTTGTCTATGTGTAGCATTAGGGAAGGCATACGATTAGTGTTAGTTAATCATAATGTGGCTTATTTGTGATAATTAATTGTTTTTTGATTCATTAAAAATTCATAACGTAATAATAATAATAGTAATAATAATAATAATAATGAGAAATAAAGTTAAGAACAATTTCTACTTTAATTTTGAAAGTTTACGTTTTAATGCAATGACAGACTTGATTATGTTATTATAACATGTTGAGTGAGCGGGCTGAAGATTGATGGATTATCATGACTAACCTCGCCCACATTATTTATGAGGCATTGCAAACGAATCGATTCATTTTGATTTATTTTACCGAAGAAGCGGTGTACAGAGCCACAGTGCTGGTTAATTATTATACGCGAGGCTTACAAACTCCAAATGTTTTATCTGCGAGATCTTGCGGTGTTTCCGCACAAATATTGGCCGATCCTCTCTTCGTTATCGCCTATGTGCCGCGCCTATATCTCAACAAATGAAACGAAATACATTTCTTGTAAGGAGAAGATCGTAGTAGAAGTCTGTAACGGCTATCATTCTCCAACGGTCTCTTTCAAGCATCCAGGGTCTAAACTGGCGTGCATTACCTGTAAGCAGAAATGTTGTGCCAATATTTGCAGGAAACATTCGTTGAAATGCATAACGAGAAGGAAGAAACGAGTATTTTCCTTGCATCAGTGGCTTATGACACGAACCGCGTACGAAGAGAATCGAATTACCCGGAACGCTTATTAGTAAATATTCTTTCTTCCTTTCTCACTTTCCAAGTGACTGACATTTGTGGTCGGGCAGTTTCTACTCAGTTTTATCGAAGTCAGACGGTAACCTATTCGGTTTGGCGGCTGATAACCAAAGAAATCGAGTCTAATCTCACTATTACGGGCTGTCCCATGACATTAAACAAAGCTTGAAGACGTTAATTTTCGGTTAATAGAAGATCTTTGGTGGATAAGAGAGCCTATGTGTGGCTAGAAAATCAGAAAAAGTGAATTCGTTTCACTTACCAACTTGGCGCCCTGTTGACACATTCTATTGAAGACAAGTCAGTCCAATGCAAAATGCAATCCTGTAATCAATCAATTATGATGAGAACTAGGAGAACTTTTGAAATTTGAAAAGAAAGGAGAACAAACGGAATGAGCTAGAGGAGAGACCGCTTTACAAATGTCTTTGGACAGTTATTATTAATTGAAGTGAAGTGCAGTTATTCAGAGTAAAAGTGATTCCAAGCAGTTTTCCCATACGATCACAATTAACCGGAGATCGTTTGAGATGAGAAAATGTTGATGATGAAGTTTCACGTTTGTAATAAGTTATTAATAAACATTTGGCGATGTCCATCAAATGTTCGAACGTGAACCTGAAAACCTTCATTCTAAAAAAAGCAAAGGCCTGCAAGGTCTCTGTCCTACCTTAATCAGCTACCTTTATGAAAATGCAGTAAATCGATATAAATTGTTATTAGCATTGAATAATAAGTTTATTTATTAAAGAAAAAAAAAATTAATTATTATTCAATAGCAGGCAATAATTGCATCAATAAAAGTTTTTTTTTTGTTGCTGTTGTTGTCATTCCTAATAATCTACAACGAGAAAATTTTTTTAAAACGCATTTGATTTTAAAATTCACTTCATATTGTCGTGGATTAACTCATCTCCTATAAATACATAAATCAATGCAAGTAAATAAATTGTGTATTAAAATTTATATTTATTTATACGGCAATAAATAAAAACTACTTTGTCAAGATATTTTAATGGGATATTCTACGAGCGCATAACAATGATACGCATTTTCAACAAAGAATTTTCAAATACTTTGCTGAAAATATTGAAAGGATACCGTCCCTGGGAAAAGTTGGATCTCTCTTCACAGCTATAAAGACGCATTGGATTACAATTAAGAATCGACTCAGCTTATCTATCATATATTTTGAGATTAGTTTTGATTCTCGACCTAAGATGGCTTTTACTGAGTTTAAATAAACTCTTTGCTGGCTTGTCTTTTGAGGAAATTTGCATCAGTTTTTTTTTATATATCTCAGCCGTAGAATCGTTATAGGAAAGTCGAGAGGATTCTTTGGAAAATGTGATATCTTTTTGGTGGTAAAATTGTTGCAACTTGGAAGTGTGCTGCATGAAAGCAGGGCATCTGAAAACGTCTCCTCGGTCGTTGGCAGATCAATAAGTCATACAAGAGACTTTCCAGGTTCTCCAGGTTTTATGCTTTGTGTGACTCATATCCCCACTTGATATTTGGGAACCGCTTTTCGGTGACTGTCGTGATAACTATAATTGTACCTTATTTGGCTTGAGAAGTACAACAAATGTACTTTACTATGGAGTTGCATTTGACCGATAGACAAATAGACGTGTCAGACAGACCTCGTCTTGAGTGACGATATTATATAACGTGATAGACCACCAGCGAACTGATACCCCTTTAAAGAGCATCTATTCTCTGGGCCTATCGAGGCACGGTGAAATTAAAGTGTGCTCGGATACACATCTATGTCAACCTCTAAAGATATGTCTGCTGTCTGTCTGTATTGATAAATGTGACTTATTCATTTTTGGCGATTTTCGATTACTTCCCATCAGCCAAACTAATTGTTTTGTTTAACATCTTCAACATCTAATGCATCGGTATCGCTATACGTTCATCAATATTGGTTGTATGTCATCAGAGAAAAATTTACGAAGCCATTCCCATGTGATAATGCTAAGGGGAGATCTATGTATATGTCCTATCTTCCCAGAACGAAAGATCTTAGGATGGATGGGACGGAAGTACATTAGTGCAGCGCTTAGAAAATCTTGAAAATCATTCGACTCGATTGAGCCACACACAGTTGATGGATGATGGCGAGAGGTTAGAGTGTGCACGCAAAACCCCATTGAAAACTATAAACTTGAAGCGGACACTGAAGCTTTGTCGTAGAATTTGATTTAAATTTTTGCACAAATATCTCACATAGTTAAGTAAAGTTTTGTATTCGAAAAGTTCATAGTTCGTCATAGTTAACGAGCATTGACTGGGATTAAAGAAGTGTAATATTCTGCATCCGCCATCATCCACCAGTTCACCCAAAAGGAAATTGCTTTCTTTTCATCTTCTTCACATATTTTCGTATCGCGTAACGATGAAAACGGAGAGAAATGGAAAGAAGTAAAGAAAAGCGTTTACAGAGAGATAACGCTTCGGTGATTTTTTTACAAAGCAGCGGCAAATGATTTTTTTTTTTTGTCAAAGCACATGAAAAAAAAATTGTTGAGAATAATTTTAATCAATCAAGCTTCAAATAAACAACAACAACAACAACAAATAATGTATGTTTTCGATAACTGATTGATTTCGTAATTTTGATCAAAAAAAAAAAATTTTTATAAAATTTTTTAAAAAATTTTTTTCCACTCAAATTTATTTATTGGATAAGTGATGGTAGAGAGACAATTTTAATAATAATTTTTTAAAGTTACTCTGAATTCTTGATTACATAAAATGTTTAGCAAATTCGCAAAAAAATAAAATCTAAGCCGCAAATAAATTATATTTAATTGCTGGCGAATGCCTGTTGCTCGATAATCAATTTGTCGGTTATTGTTATTATATTTTTTTTTAATTAATAAAATTGACATAAAAGCGTTTATTCTATTAGACTTTCAAAGTGAGTAATTTATTTACTTAATATTTTTATTCAGTCTTGTTTTTTTTTTGCTTCTTATAAAAATGTTAATATAAAGTGAAGCACAAAAAAAAAAGTGAAAAAAAAAAAACAGAAAAAAAAGCATTCTTTAGAATTTTCACTTGAATTGTTTTACAATTGTTCAAATAACCGCTTTTTTCTGTTCCGCTGTTGCTGTTCATCGCATCGCTTATAAACATCAGTTATTTGTTATTTGATCATGAGTAATATATGTTAAAAAGCCCTTAACTATAAAACTGAAGACGTAATTCGCTAAAGTTAACAAATGACAATCGAGATTGCCAGGCATTCTAATCAGAGATGATTGAAACGTCAGTCATTAAAATCAAGCCGAATATATTAAACACACACACACACACGCATACACACACACACACACACACACATAACATATAGCAATAGGCGATAAACTTGTGGATCTGAGTTTAGTTTCTTGAAATAATTTTTAAAAAATTATTTACACTTTTTTTCTTTTTCTTACTTTCCGTACGTAGGTTAAGGCGTGCGATCTATTCCCGCATCTACATCCCATACAGCGTTCTTCATGAATAGTAAGCCTTTAAGAGAAATATTTAAGTTTTAATATTTTTCGATGAAAATTGGGTCATAGTAGCATTTTAACAAGAAAAAAAAAAAAAAACAAATGAACGGTAGAAAATTTGGGTCAATTAGGTCTATTTTCTAGACTCAATCATATACAGGGATTATCATGAAAAGAGAAGAGAGATACTCAAATTTCTAGGTATCGATATGATGGATGGATGGATGGATGGATGGAAAAATAATAAAATTTTTCGGAAGTAAATTAAGTTCACTTCATTTGGATGACGTCATATGAGGTTTCGTACATTCTCCAATACTCCAAGGCTTCCATGAAAATGATGTGCAATTTTTGATGTATTATAACCAAAACGAGTACAAGCAACTGAATTAGACGAGAATGGTGTAGGGGAATGGAAAGGTCGGCTTTGTCCAATCATAATGTCCTTACTTGCTTCTAAAATGTATTTAGTTGTATTTTTGGTGCGGTCATGTATTTTGGCCTAAGGACCACTATTCGAGCCCGCACTCTCTCCCGCCATTTAAGTCGCTTACGAGTAGCTTCGCTTTTATTATTATTATTATTATTATTATTATTATTATTATCGTTATTATTATTTCCATTATTGATGTTAATAATATTTTAATTTGTCTTCTTGAAAATGTACAGAAAACGTTTGAAATGCATGACTAAATGCATTTAATATTACATACACACACACACGCACACACACACACACACACACACACACACACAAACAAACGCAAGCATCCACGTATATAGAATGCATATACGTGTTGAGGGGGAATGAGAAAACGAAAGAACGTATAAATATATATGGGAGCGAGTGTAAAGTACTTATGCGAAGCACGCAATACCATGAAAATGAAGTTGTAATAACAATAAAATAAAACAAAAAAAAAAAAAAAAAAAAAGAAAATTAAAAAAAAAAAAAAAAAAAAAAAAAAAAAAAAAAAAAGAAGGAAATTACAGTAAAATAAAAAAAAAAAGAAGAAAAGAAGAAAACGTTATAAGGTAATGACACTGAGGTAATAGAAAACAAAAATAAATTCTTTTTCTTTATCAGAAAAAGACATGAAAATATTTTCACAAAAAAAAAAAAAGAAAGAAAGAAAGAAAGAAAGAAAGAAAGAAAGAAAGAAACTATCAGAAGATTATTTTATCAGAGAATTTCAAATATGTCAAGGTTGAGATTATGAGTAATTGAAGTCGAATAAAATAAATTGAAATAATTTTATTAAAACAAACCCCAAAAAAAAAGTTATACACGATTTCTATTGAATCGTAAAAGTTTGCTCCCTTTTTGTTAAACGCTGCACACTTTTGAAGCGTAGATAGCTTATGCTAAAGCCATAACATTCTTACTCTATATTTATATATATTGCGTCAAGAGCAAAGTTCCAAACCAAACATACACGATTTGGATCGATTAACTTATTTATCCTGTTTTCTGGTAAAACCATTGTTTCGCTGTTGTAGCACTTGGGCGAAAAACTGAAGCAAGACTTCAGCATGAAGCGAAGCAAACGGTGGACGGACGAGGCAAAATCCGGGCTATACAGTATAAATGCCGAGTACTCTCTCTCTCTCTCGCTCTATCTCTCTCTCGCTCTCTCTCTCTCTCTCGCTCTATCCCTCTCTCGCTCTCTTTTTCTCTTTCCCTACTCTGGGTTGGCATTGTCGTGACGGACGCTTTTCCCGCTGATCAATGCTGGACGCAATGCTTACACACATTCACCTTAGTTGTTAACATTAGCGGATGAAATCAATCGTCTGGTTGAGTTAGATGAACATATCCGACGTCTATTCGAACTTTCTCACCATTAGGGAGGCTTCATTCATTCTTGGATTATTACCTTCGCAACGCATCTTGTTTTTCTATGTGATTCGTATTTTAGTGCCTGCAGTCAATCTCTTCAAAATTGCTTCAATTTTGTTCCGTTTCTGCGGCGATTCGTACACGAAAATTCCGTTCTCTTATTTTTGGTTCCAAGCTGTGGTTTTTCAAACCAATACCTAATTCTAGTCGATCTCCCTTAATTTTTTAATGAATTTTATTGCATTTATCAAGAATAGGCTGACTGAAGCCCGGATTGTCGTCAAAAAACATCGAAACATCGACAACAAAAACAAAATTAAACAAAATGCATTTCCATTTTAAACAGAACGAATTGTTTCAAAAGTCTCCGAAACGTTACCACGTTGCTCGCTCTGGCGATTTCTTGAGCATTTCGATTCGTTCTCAAAATTAAATCATTCTCGATTGAATTAATAAATGCTATGTTTTCACAGTCTTGATGGCTTGATACCAAGAACTTTTAATTTTTTTTTTTCTTTCTCTCACCCGTGACTCGAGAATTCAACTTCGACAATGCCACAAAGGCTACAGTAAAAATATTCGAGGCAAAGGGTGGGTCTACGTTTCGAATTATGAGTGCACCCGTAGAACGCCTTTGCTTAGGACAACGAAGGAAAGGCATCCATCAAGATTGTCAAGCTCGATTTTCTTCGCAATTAGTATTTTTTGCAATGATCCCGCTTTCAACAGACAGACAGACATCAGACAAATTGAAAGTGATGAAGAAAGATGAAAAGAAAAAAAAAATTTCTTTTTTTTTAAGTATTCTGGGAATTTTTTTGTGTTGGTCAATAATTCCCGGAACTTATTGATCAATATTATATAATGATTTTGTCAATGGAAATAAATATTACAGACCCTATGCGATATATGATTTTGTGATTAGCCTTAGTTTATTGCGTTGCGACTGTCCGTTCGTCCGTTCATCATTCCATTGTTTATTATTGCGCATCTCAGAAAAACTAAACGGTCCAAACTACGTTTCATTAAATTGATTCTATACGTAAGGATATTAACGTGCAATCGGGTAAATGAAATATTTTTAAAAACTTAAAAATTTGGTTAAAAAAAAAAGGAGGAAATTTCCATATATTGATTTTATAAGATAATGTTGTGAAATGGAAAGAGGAAACTATTTACCCAAGTCATCCAAAAGAGTGCAATCGTTAAGATTACTTCAGGATGTTAAAGCTCGAACATACCTTCATCTTATTTAGTTGATATTAACATGCATTCGATAGGCAAAAATTGCTAATGATGATGATGATAAAATTCGGTATCGATTAAGTCCTTCGCTGTTTTCATTATAACGCTTAATAGATTTGTTTAAGATTTGCCTCTAGAAGCTATGAATTTTTGCATTCGCTTTGAATAAAATAGAAAATCCTCGTTATTTAATTCTCTTTGAAAGCTTATTCAAATTGATATGGAAAGCTGTTAAATAAGAAGAGGCATTAAAAAAGTCTTATTTAGCTTCGTAGCAATGACCGTAAATTTAGGTTTCGAGTGTTAATTGAGAGATTTCACTAAACAATCGAATAAATGATTCGGCATTCTCGACACGCCCAAACGCCTCCGAAATCACTTTTTGATTTGTTCATTTCACTTAAATTGATTTTTTATTTTCTTTTAATTTATTATTTTAACTCATTTTATATTTTTTATCCTTTTTATGTTTTTTCTGTGTTACTTTCTCATTTAATTAATTCGATTGAATGAAATAGTTAAGCATATAATTGTTTTTTTTTTTTTTTGTGTTTCACGTGAACTTTTGCCAAACGACGCGTAAAAACTGAAAATAAACCTTATCGTGTTAATTGAGTTTACCGTCATAGTTGCAGTCTAAGTACTGTCATTGGTGGTAGCTTCATTTATACTCGAAGGTGAGTGATATGTTAATTTCATCGTTTCACTTATAATGCCATTAAAACATGAAATATATGCAAAAAGTTTTGAAATTTTCATAAAACTTAATTTTATTTTATTTGTTGACTGCCGGTCCTCTGACCCATTGCTCTTGCATTCGCTGTCCGATACATGTTTTGTGTATGTTCCGTTATCATTATTGCTTCTATGTCACTCCACTTCCTATATGAACCCGTGGACTTTGATTCTTAAATAGAATCTATGAAAAAAAAAAAAAAAAAATGCTATTAAGTAAAACTGACGGTTATACCGGCTTTGGTGATCATCATCATTCGAAAACTGTCCATTCATAGGGGGGATAGCTCTTAACATTAAATAATGAACGTGTCAATGATCTAAACGAAACTCTTGTTTAGATATTCATGATAAAATTAAAATGGATACCTAACGACTACCTAACCTACTCTTTAACTAATAAGAGAAATATTTTGAAATTATCGTTAGTTTCGTAGGACAAGCAAGTCTTTTCAACCTTGATAACGAAATCTTTTCACCTTCTTCCCTCTATTCCCATCCGACGGTTAGAACTTTAACATCAAACGAGGATTGAATGCGTTGTCATCGTCTCTATGGAAAACATGCCTTTGCCTTTGCATTGCTTTCTCTCTCAACATGAAAATGTAAAAATTCAATTGATGGCCAACTGTAACGAAATTGGCTCAGGCTCTAGTGTAGCATAAGTAATGTTTAGTCTATAATATGAGATGAGGTTACTTGTGACATAAGAGCTTCACATATATTTTATGTATGTATTTATGAATGAATTTTAAAGGCTCGGCTGTATTGAAAACTCTACCGCACTTGTGATTTGAACCGACGACCATTGACCAGTCACTCTACCTTCACCTACACATTATTTCTTAAGCATTCAGTTTTTAGTTAGCATTTAGCGTCGGTGTACTGTATCGTAGATTCGTGTTAAAGCGAATACGTTTTTCTCATTTATGTCTTTTCTAATTGTTTAATTTTTTTTAACTAAACTTTGTCACTTTACATTACTCTCATACGAATGCGAGAGTTTGATAAGAACTTTTTGCAATTTCTTTTCTTTTCTTATTTTTTTGGTTTCATTTTACAGGTACGTGCTGTACAGTTAAACGCGCGATAATGTAATGTCTAGGTGTGATGTGGATACCATGTTTATAAAGAGATATGGGTTCATGTTGACTGGAAAATTGCAACGAAACAAGTAAAGTTGTTTACAAAAAAAAACAAAAAAAAGCAAAAACAAAAACAAAATAAATAAAAGAATAGTAGATATTCTAATGCTTAAGGTATTTACCCACTATTGACCCACTAAAAAAAAAAAAAGAAAAACCAAACAACTCTTGCACAAATTATATTTTTCGAGAAATTCCAATCTAGTAAGCGAGCAGCTTTTCATTTCTAAAACTTAATCTCCTTTACATTCGTTTACATACACACATATGCGAGGCAAAAAATTAACAGTTAGTGAATCTTGAGTTATTGTTTCATTCATCATACGTAATGCTTTCCCAGGTCTCTCCGCTAACTCGCACGTCTAGTAAAAGTTGAAATCTTTTCCGCTATTTTAAGAAAATATTTTTCAAAATTTACAGCTTAAGAGGAATCGAATAAACTTTTATTTATATCAGGGCAAAGAAGTGTCGCTTTGTCCAGGATCGTAACCAGTGTTCAAAATGATTTTCGATTCTCAAATTGCGATGAAAGTCGCGGTAGTCCACTATAGCCCACTATATACAGGTAACTCCAGGACCAGTGGATGAGAACGCTGAGAAGGATGTGTAGCGTTTTCGAGGGATTGAATTAGTGGACATATCTGTTTCACCTTCGTAGGACACTTGCCCTGACAAAAGGGTATCGAGAGTTAAGGACACACTTTCATCGCCCATGAGCAACTGACTCTTTCGGTGTATGCGGTCAAGGGTCTCCTATGCGTACGCGAGTTATGCTGTAATTTTGGCCGTTTATAATAAGATGTAAATGGTATGGACCGCTTAACACCGCTTTAAAAAAACCTAAGCGGTTGACTGTGCCTTTCGATCTTTCAAACACATGTTCTGTAAAACGAACATCGTTTGGTATTCTCATGGCCAGAACATCAAGGATTGCCCGTTCTTTTACATTGACTTCACTAAGAAGGTGGGGCTGGTCATCACCTTTGCTATGTGTTAGAAGGCAACTTTGAGTTTTGGTGGCATTAAAGCTCATCCTATTTATCCGACCAGATCCGATCAGGTGTCTTCATGAGATTCCGACTTGACCTGAATCTTTATAAAAAAAAGAAAAAGAAAAAGGCCGTCTAGCTTTCGGTTATGAGAAATCGTGTCAACCGTCAATTTCATAGACAAAGATGTAAGCAAAACGCTTTTAAAGCTTGAAGCCGAAGCAGAAGTAGAAGTAGAAATAGAAGACATAGAAATGGCAGAAATTTTCAGAGACTCGCCCTCTCTCTCTCTCTCTCTCTCTCTTTCTAAGAGCGTAATCCCGGTTGACGTCTTACAGTAATAGGTGAGAAAAAAGAAAATGGATTTTTTGGAATTTGAAAATCCTTGTAAATCCCTAAGTATGGGAAAATCGGGGTCGATAGTGAGCTATGGAGAATACAACGATCCTGCCTTACTTACCTTTAATAAGGATTTTAAATTTATTCACTTATGTTGATTGATAGCGTTTGCCAGTTTAAGCGGAGATTTGATTGTTTACTGCGCAAACGAAACGAACTCGTCATCGTGTTCGTCGAAGGCAAAGCGAGTTTCGAAAGTGTGTCTTATGTTATGCTTATCTCTTTATTATGCCACCAATAATAGTAATTTCGTAAGTGTTACTTTTTTTGCCCCCTTTTTAGTTAAATGATGTCTTCTTCTTCTTCTTCTTTTTTCAATTTTTTTTTTTTTTTTTTCTTGTTAGAGTTCTATTATCGATGAAAATCGCCACTTAATAGTAGTCTTATCAAAGCTACGATATTTTCAACGCAATTTACAATTATTTACGTTTTGTTTGTTAAATTGATTACATAAAATTTTGTGATTTGATATGAAAGAACTACTACTTACGGCATTTTTATCTTGCTTTTTCATTGAAGAATCAAAAGTACAAAAAAAAAAAAAGAAGAAAAACGTTAATAAATAATTTTTTTTTTTTTTTTTTTTTTTGGAAGAAAACGTGCGCTTTTTAAGTAAGAATTTTTTTTTTTTCTTTTTTTTAAATTAAATAATTTAGTTTTATTTGTATCTTGTTTTAATTAACGTCTGTTTTCGCTAGTGTTTCGAAAGCAACTGAAAATTGAACATTTGCTTTTAATAATAAAACACTTAACTAAATTAGAAAAAGAAATCAATGCTAGTAAGGGGTGTTTGTTTGTTTGTTTGTTTGTTTTCATTGTTCCAACTTTAAAACGCTCTTACTGTAGGTTTTCTTTGCTAGATCTTCAATGAAACATCTTTGCCATGTGGGTTAAAATGTTGATGATGTCGCCAAATGATGGCATCATCGTAAGGTGCGTTATGGTATATATTTGGTAAAACTATTTTAATTATATTTAATTTTAATAATATTTTTTTTTTATTTTTTATTTTCTATTTTTTTTTTTTTATTTATAAAATCATCATTAATAGCAATAAAACGGAAACCTAGCCTTCGATTAAACTCTACTAGCATTTTGTAACAACAACTTTTAGGTATATTTTGAAGAAATTTTTTGAAAAAACGAAAAAAAAAAAAACAAATCCTTATGAAACCAAAAAAAAAAAAAAAAAAAAGTATTTGTCCGATTATATCAGAGGTTATGGAAAGAGAAAGATGAGTAGCTGGTTTGACTCGTTTTTCCTTTTTCTCTTTTTTTTTTTGTTATTTTATCGTTTGTTTTATTTTCAATACGCTATCAGTTGTTTAACAACTCAAGTAAATATTGTTTAACTAAGCGATTGCTGCAATGCGTGCAATATTTATTAAATAAACTTTATTTGCAATTTATCGCATTTGTCACTCGTGTGGTATTTGTTAAGTAGTTTGTCTTTAACTATCTTTCATTTTTTCTTTTTTTCCCTCCCTTCACCCCCGTTCTCCCCCGCCTTTGCATATATTTTTCATTTTATAATTTTTTTTTTTATTTATTCACATTTGTCAACAATTATGAACTCATGTGACAGACTCGTAGATAAATGCTAGAGTTGCGCTAAAAATGTAATTTATTGCTTAGATTGTAACTATGAATGTTTGTGTTGTTCGACTACAGAAGAAAAGAGAAAATCTATTATACGTTCTATTATTCATCTTAAGATAAACGAAAACAAACAAGCTCCCGACCAGGGCGCTTGTCCTTTACCATGCATTTCTCTCAATTTCATTTTTCAATTATTTTTCGATAAAGCTTTTGCTTAGATCTTTGACTTCTTCAGCACTAAACTTGAGATCTAATTCAAAAACTTTGTTACTTGGCTTTCGTAATACATGCGCTACAAGCTTGATGTCATTACAAAATTTTTCCGAGATCAGAATAAAATAGGCAAAGACTGATTCCTTGCCTTGTCGGGTGGTCGGTGCTCGACGTGACATTAAACTGATATCTTATTGCTCCAGATCATGCTGGCCGATATTTCCTGAAGCATGGTATCGTTTCGACTCCACCATCCGTTCACTTGAACTGATTTTGAACTTTGGAGGGGGTGTCTTTACCTTGTCGGGTGTTCGGTGCTAGATGTGACATTAAACTGATATCTTATTGCTCCACATCATGCTGGCCGATATTTCCTGAAGCATGGTACCGTTTCGACTCCACCATCCGTTCAGTTAAGNCTGAAGCATGGTACCGTTTCGACTCCACCATCCGTTCAGTTAAGACATTTTGAACTTTGGAGGGGGTGTCTTTACCTTGTCGGGTGTTCGGTGCTAGATGTGACATTAAACTGATATCTTATTTTTCCCGATCATGTTGGCCGATATTTCCTGAAGCATGGCCACCATTTGTTCACTTGAACTGATTTTGAACTTTGGAGGGGGTCTTTACCTTAGATTATGATGATTGATCTCTCTTCGACCTCAAGTTCTCCAAGATTATTACGATTCGTTAGTAAGGTACAACCGAACCTTGAAAAGGGCAAAAAGTCTTTATAAGCATCGAACTCTTCTTCATAGGTTGCTCGGCTTAAAAGTTTCACTTAAGCTTAACTTCTTGGTAAAAATTGCCAAACTTTTTCAATTGCAAAAACAACTAAGGCTTACGTTTAGCATTTGCTATAAGCAGTGAAAATTTGTTCAAATGTTTGTGCCTTCCGCGAAATAAAATTTGTAGAAAACGGCATAATCTGTAGCCTAAAAAAAAAAAATTCCTTTGTTTTTATGCATTAAACTTGAAGAGTCAGCTTCGAACAGAAGCTTTCGCCAGTCTTGGAATTTTATACTAAAAATGCTTGTAGAGTAACATACGGTGGTAGCGCTCTCGTCTTTTCGCATTTATTGCTTTTGTATTATTGTGTATGTTTTTTCGTTATTAAAATCAATTAAATTAATTGGCTTTGAAAATGATTTTGATTTCTTTTATGCGCGAACAATGTCATCGAATATTTGAATAAGTAGGTGTTTTTAATTAAAACAAACTCACTGCTCACTGCACCAAAAATGAATCATCGAATGCGCTAAAGAATCCCCTTTTTATTGCGAAGAAATAAGAAAACATTTTTATATGTACACTGAGCGGTCGTGGCCATCATTTTCGTCATTTTTGTGCAGATATTGTGTGGGAATTTTTATTAAAGGATGAAGTCTATGAGCACTAAGTAAACCGAATGAAAACGAAATTCTTGTCAGTTAATATTGCGCGGGCATGACGGGCCCTTCGACTTTGATTTATCTTGTCTTCCATATCAATCTGCCTAGAAGAACTTTTGCAGTTTCTAATCTCGATATCTTTAATATTCGCCAGGGATGTGATGGATGGATGGACGGACGTGAAGACATACTTAGATAGATTGGGAATTTGCTCATTAATATATATATATTTATCAAAGATGATCTGAAACCTTTTTTTGATTCGTTGCAAACGTTTTACAAAGATGAGTACACCTGCAATTTTCGGTAGAGGGTATGAAAACATTTCAAGAGAATAACGAAGACTGCCATTAATCGAAGAAAATATGTGAATATTATATGGGTTTTGCCCATACTTCGATGCGTTCGTCAATCAGCTTTCTGAGTAATAATCTCTTATGCATGACCGTTCAAAAATTATCGGTTATATTTTGAAATGATTGCAGTTTTCAGTTCTTGGGAGTGCGTTAAGTCGCAAAGTTAAGTTGAAAAATTGATCTAAAAATACCGGACATAAGTCCTAGTCAAGCTTCCTATTCATTTTGGTATTCGAACTACATAGAAACTAAGCGATGGGCGGGCAGCTTTTCATTGCTTACATTATTTAAAGCCGAATTTTATTTGGTCGTCTTCAAAGTAGACGTCATCGCTTTTGCGGCTTGCAGCCGGACTTATGAATCTTTCTTCGATTCCTTCAAATCCCTTTAGTGCTTTTTATTGCATTTATTGTCGCTGGTGCAACACTCAATTAGTGCACTCATGGAATGAATTGAGATCTTTTGAAAGCAATTCGTAAAAGGCATTCTATCCAAACAATATCAGTGAGAATGCTATGAACGCATTCGAAAGTGTATTCATCTCTTGAGTCCTCTGTCTAGGTATCATTTGATTATTTTGCAGCATTGACCTTTTAATCAACGTCAACCAAGAAAATCAGCTGCCATTTCTATTGTGACTGCTTGCGTTCTGCGCATGCGCAAAATCTCGTAAACCTTATGTAAAATTTTCATCGGTTCGGCCTAACGAAACTTTTCTTGAAACCCAAGAGATTCAACAACAAACTCTTTGTTCAAATATTTTCCATCGGTATGAGTTTTGTGATGAGATGCCAAGCGTAATGACAGAGTGACAGATTGCGATCAAACTTTAAGCGGCACGTTATAGGAAAGGAAATATCAAAGTTACCCTTGCCTGAGTGTAAATCTTTAGACCCTTGCGTGAAATAGATATAGTAGAAGAAATTCGAAGAAATCTTCGACGAGTATCGCAAAATTATTCGTTAGTTGATCGATGGAGATAATTTTTAAACTGGGATTAGGATCAAAGATTACTTATAGCCTATAAACAGCTCTACTACTCTTTCCGTGTATGTATGAGATTCTAATGTGAATTGCAAGCGGACGTATAAAGGGGTCAACGGGATATGACACAGGCTGAATCGCCTCAAAGTCCACGCCTACGATAAAGAATACAGAAATTTTACGAGAACGTAAAGAGAAGATTTGACATGGGCTCAAAAGTTGTGGTGGTGTCTTCTATGCTCGTCTTCAAAGTGATGATGTCTGATATTGACATGCACGAGATTACTGCGTTGCACTCGTAGTAAAAGTTGATGTTATGTTCGGCCACTGTAGCCGCTTCAAATGAAATCTCGGCGTTGAGTGAAATTTTACTTTCGTCCATATTTTTTTGTGGGGATCTGGGGAGAGCTTCCGTAAGGAAATTTCACAAATAAATTGCGACGCCCATTTTCTCTCTCTCTCTCTCTCTCTCTCTCTCTGTGTCTCTCTCTCTCTCTCTCTCTCTGTCTCTCTCTCTCTCTCTCTCTCTCTCTCTCTCTCTCTCTCTCTC
>KK502408.1:976363-992648 GCA_000688735.1 Glossina austeni
TCTCTCTCTCTCTCTCTCTCTCTCTCTCTCTCTCTCTCTCTCTCTCTCTCTCTCTCTCGCTCTCTCCTTCTACACTGAGCATGATTGCCTTTTCTATAATTTTGCGACTTGTTTGTGTTTCTTTCGGAAAAGCAATGAAACGAAATGTTTTTGCCCCTCAACTCAACTGCGCACGTCTCACCGCGTTGGAGAAGTGCTTCCTTAAAATGATGGAATTAATTTGAACGTTTTCTCATCGTAATAGACTTAACTTGACTTGACTTGAGTTGCGTGTAACATTATGAACAACTGAAGTAGGAGTGAAGTTTGCTTTTTTCCCCAAATTCTTAAATTTAGATGAAATTTAGGCTTAGACTAAAATCTACTATAATGCAGATGAAAGAAAAAAAAAAAAAAGAAAAAAAACTTGGAAACCTTTCATTAGAGAAAGGAGTTTAGTACGTGATTGAAGGGTTTTAAGTTCGCATAATATTTTCTTTTTTATTATTTTAATTTTAAAAGTCATGGTTTAAAAATGCAAAAACAAAAAAAATATAAAAAAAAAACAAAAACCTTTTCCAATGTTAAGGTTAAAAAAATTACATTCATTTAAAATTAAAAAAATAAAAATGTGAGCACACATACTATGCATTCACTTATCGAGATTGAAATGTTCGGATAAACAATACGTGTTTATAAAACCATAAACATGCTAAAGGCAGACAAAAAACAAAGAATCAATGAAAGCGTTTAACATGAAACCAAAATACAAAATAACATGAATCAGTAGAAGAAGAAAAAAAAAAATAAAAATAAAAATAAAAATTAATAGATAAATAAGTCAGAAAAAAAAAAATAAAAAAATAAAAAAATAAAACAAAGACTATTTAGTTAATAACAGCTAATGGCTGTTGCATTTCCTACCATTAAAAATCAAAACCGAACCTAACCCAGAATTTTCCATGATAATGATCATTTTCCCCGCAACTCCTACCTTTAAAAGTAAAATAATACCATTTGTGACTCATATCTGGTCTAAAATGTTTTGAATTCTACCACAAGATAAAAGTTGTTTTCATCATCATCATCATCATCATCATCATCATTATCGTCATCATTATTATTATTATTATTATTATTATTATTATTATCATTCAGTTTGGGGCTAATGCATGAAATTGGGTTTCTTGTAAACAGAAAGTAATATTTTCCTGTCTTGTCTTCTCAATCTTGTTTTGCTTTTTGATTGCTTGCTTGATGTCTTATTATAAAAAAAATTTCATTTCAGTTATTGTTCATGTTGTTGTCGATGTTTTAATATTTTTTACATTTTTTACAAAATATTTTCTAATCTTACCTTCACCTTCGCTTTAGACCATTAGTATAGAAGAAATTAGAAAAATAGAAATTAAATTTAAAGAAGAAAACCGCACACAATGAAAGAAATAAGAAAATGAGTTCATGTCAGTTGTCAAATGTTAGAAACTTTAAAAACTACATTTAATACAATTGTGTACTTAACTCAAAACTGTTAACTAACAAAAGAAAGCAAAATAAAAAAAATAAAAAAAAAAAAAAGACAATTACTTTTTGTCATAAAATGATTTCAATAGGTTTTAAGAGAAACTGCTACTACTCTGCTCTAACTCTCAGTTACCTTTAACTTTTTTCTAAAATTTGATACAACATTTTATTTGGGTTAGATCGAAAGCATCCAACTTTTCGCCTTACAAGCTCGAATATTAGAAAATAAAAATACAATTTTTTTTATTTCAAAACACAAACACACATAGAGACAGAAAGATACGCACGCGCGCGCAGCAATAAAGCAGATGTAGTAAAGATGACACCCAAAGAAGAGTATTTGCAGAAAAAATGCAATTACAGTTAGTTGACATTGTTGCAGCAATTTCATCTTTATCGACGACAGGATTTCATTTTATTAATCGCAAAGTCTTCTGAACACTATCTCTGTAAAGTGAATAATAGCTTTAAAGCAATTGTCTCGCTCAAGTCCGAGTCGCATACACGGAATACAGAGAGTGCATCAACATTTGCAAGTCAAGTCATATCAAGGTTGTAATCAAGTACTAGCGGCATAAGGTGACCATAGAAATTAGCCATGGCTTCAACGCTTTGTAAAGAGTCGTTATACAAATCACGATTTGAATCGATTTCGAAAAAGATATATTCACTAACAAAGAACAGCCATAAGCTCGAAATCAACGCCTCAATAGAGTACAGAAATCAACTACAATCTCTCTCTCTCTTGTCTCTCTCTCTCACAATTATCTCTCAAATCGTCGTATCCTGGACATAGAGATCGTCCATTACCTGAAGATTAGCTAAAGTATTGTCATTCAAATTAAGATTTTTAGTCGAGTCCGAGAAACGTATATCGGACATTATCTCAACAGGTATTATCTAACTGTCTTCCAAGTCAAAATTTTAATTCAACTCTAGCCGGTATATGCTGGTTGTAGAGATCGATTATAAACCGCAACAATGAAAAAACATTTTTCTTTTATCCTCTTTGTATTGATATATATATCCATTTGGTATAACCTCCAAAAACTTTTCAGGTATTTTACCTTTTATATCTTTGCTACGAATTTCTACGTAGACGATATAGTAACCTTTCCCGCCGGAAATGTTCTATTTATCTTATGACATGGGTTGTTATGGCAAAATTCACGTTAGTCATGTGTGTACAGATTTATTTTAGTAATAATTTTTAGGCCCTTTTATCACTTGTGACACCACCCACTTTCATTACACCGATCGATACAGAAAATGGTTGCTTATCTGTCCGTCTGTCCATTTGATATCTTGTCACGTAGTGTTCAACCTACAGGTCCCAAATTTTAAAAAATATTTGATGAAATTTAGTGCATTGACTTGTTGTGGCCCAAGGATGAACCCTAGTGAAAATGGTTCGGATCGGTCCGCTTTTTCAACCACTCCCTATATTAAAAAAAATAGAAATAAAAATAAAAATAATATTGCAATTTTTAAAATTTTTCGACCAAACTAGCTGTGTAATGGTGTTTCGAAATTCTAAGTTGGTATGAAAAAATTTGGTTCCGCCGGATCAATTTTTTGAGCCCTTTCTCATATAATCGTTCCTACGAAAACTAAATCTTTATATGGTATAGAAGATCTAATTTTCAATACTTCATGATGAGAACTGCTTCATTATAGTAAATTCACGTAGAAATCAACCGCACGGTATTTGGACCACGTAAATCTGTTTTTTGGATACCCCCGGATATAAGTATTCTCAGGAAAGGTAAACCTTTATATGCCGTAAAAAACTGTAATTGTTCATAATGAAAATATGTTCATGGCAGTAATTTGACATAAAAATGAAATGGACTACATTTGAACTATACGGATCTATTTGTTGGATCCCATTCCATGCACAATTTCTCATGAATAGTACGCCCTTCAAAAAAAAGGTTTAATTTTTCACATTTTATGATGAAAACTGGCCCTTAGCAACGATTTAACAAAACAAAATTAACGATAGGAAATTTAGATCATATAGATCCATTTTTTAGACCCAAACATTTGTAGGGATCATCATGAAAGGTAAGCGCGTATATGGAGGCAAAGTGTAATTTGTGGTTTTTGATAACCGAAACTGCAATTTTTTTAGGAAGTAACTTAGGTTTGCTAAACTTGGATCGTGCCATGTGATGTTTTGGAAATCCTTCAGTATGTGGGCTCCCATGAAAAGTATGCCTTTGCACGAAAACATTGTGCAATTTTTGGTATTTCAATACCAAAGCGAGTGAATAATTGTACTAGACAAACTGATGTAGGGCATCGAATGACCGACCTTGCCCGACTATAATGTTCTTACTTTGCTTGCTATTTGCGTTAATTTGTTGTGTGAAACACGCCTTTATGCCTCGATTTTAAACACATTTGCATACGCATGTGCGACACGCACTTTTTGATTTAACCATTCACTGCCAGTGCTTGAGGTTGACACTTTGAAACCAGAGTCCATTGTCTATAAAAATTACGTGAGCGCTAAAAATGCAAAATAGAAGAAAAAAAGCATAAGAAAAAAAAAAAAAACAAAAAAAAAAAAAAAAAAAAAAAAAAATGCGAAAGAGAGAAAATATCTACGATTGCTAGGCAGATTTTTGAAAAAAAGAAAAGAAAAAACAAAAAAAAAAACGCAAAGGCAAACAACGGGAGTTTAGTTATAAACAATTATTTTTGTACGGAATTCATGAATCGATTGATCTACTTTTTGGTTATGCGTTTGCATGTTCCGTGAACCAATTCCTTAATTCAATTGAAAAATATTCAATTCATGAAAACGAAGATCTTATGTAAACATATTCAAAGCGCAGAGAGAGAGAGAGAGAGGCAGCAACCAAAAAAAAAAAAAAAAAAAAACCAAAAAAAAAAAAAAAAAAAAAATCTATTAAAGTAACCAACAATTTCGTAAATAATTATTCAATTGATAATAAAGTTGAATGAGTTGGAGATATTATTGAATAAACGTTTCGGTTGGTTGGGTGGAGGTATGTAACAAACATTTTCTTCTTCTTTTTCCTTTCTGTTATTTAATGAATTTTCGATGTGATTGAAGTAACGTCGAAGACTCCTTACGATTAATTACATAATCACCTTTTGTTATTTAGCATTTTACACGTAATACCAGTAAGCAGTAAGTAAGTTAAGTGCATGTTTACTTACTTTTAAGAAAGTACTTTTTTTTTGTAACATTTCTTTAAAATATATAATCAAACTGTAAGAAGAAAAAAAAAACAAAAAAATTGCTTTCCTTCATAGAAAAAAAAAAATGAAATACATTTTTTAAATAAAACCAAGGAAGAAGTAGAAAATTGCCTTTAAAAAATTTATAGCTTTAGAAAGTTGGTAGGAAACGACAAAATAAATGTATGTATATATGTGTACATGTGTATGTTTGACAGTTTTATTCATCTTCAGGCTAACATTTCGACATTTACTCCCTTAAGCATGTTTATGAAGACCGCAACATTTTTTTTCCTAATTATGAGGATATTTGGCAGTATTTTACTCTTGGGCCATTTTGATGTGTACGCGGCTCCAGTGAATAGTTGCACGAAACTTTATATTGGTATTTGTTACAGATATTATACTACGGCAAGAGGATTTTGCGTTTTTCTTTTTTCTATCCATCATCGAACGATGGTATATGCAGTTTATCAAAACATTTGCAACGCTTAGAACGAAGCTTCAGAATTATTCTACAAAAGTAGGATAACAGTGTTGGGTATAAAAGATTAGATCGCAAACGAATATAGTTTTCTTACTTATTTTTCTTTTTTTTCAAATCTGGTTTTTCCAGGCCCCTTAGGCACATGATCTTTTTAACTCATGTAGCAGAAGGTGTCCTTAGTTTGAATTTTCTGTCCAAATCGTTGGGTTTAAAAATCGACGCACTTGAATTAAATCAGTTCAGAACCAAATGAAAGTTTGTTACATAGCTTTGAAAAGTTCAATATTTAAGATAGTAGGCGAAAAAGTATTGAGCGTTAATGCGCTCAAATGTTAAAATTTATGACACGTACCATGCGAATGTTTGATTTTAAATACTACTCAAAATGAAAAATGTCACGAGCAGATTTGACCCAAATTGTTCTATATCTTGGGCCCCACATCCATGTAAGATTTTTCAACCCTTTAGAAAAAAATATAATTTGTAATATTTTATGATCAAAATTGGTCCATAATAGCAATTTACCAAAAATATGAACGGTAGGGAATTGGGATCCCATAGCTCTTTCTTTTAGACCCCAACACCTATAGGGATTATCATGAAAAGCTAGCCTTTATATGAAGAGAAAATCTGATTTTTAGTTTGTTATGACGGAAACTGAGAAATAATACAATTTTTAAGAAGTACATTAAGTTTTTTAAATTTGATTTACGCCATGTGATGCTTTGGATATCTTCGAGTACGCGAACTTTCATGAAAGTATGCCTTTGAATGGAAATAATGCGGCATTTTTGGTGTAAGACGAGTACGAATAACTGTACTAGTGAAGGTAGTGTAGGGTATCTAACCATCGACCTTGCCCGACTATAACATTATATGCTATTCTTTTCACAAATCGCGATATTTGGAATTTATTTAATTAAAAAATTAATATATCCCTACAAGCTCATAGAACTAGTGATCGGTCCGGGAGGAAGAAGGAAGAACGGTTGTAAAATTGTTTGTAGTGGAAAACGCCACGAAGTAAAGGCAGATGATCTTGTCTACGCTGACGAAGGATATTTTCCTTTAATTGAATCAACGAGTTTTACATATATAGTTAGATATAGTTATCTAAATATAACTCGATTGTCTGTTATGTGATTAGTGTAAGTAAAAATTTTTTTGTTTTAATTTAATTTAATTAAAATAGTTTCGGTTATACAAATCAAAGCCATTGTCTTTAGGAAACATGTGGTTGTTTTTTTTTTTTGTCTTTTTGTTTATTTTTTTTTTGTCTTTTATGTTTTATATATATATATATATATATATATATTTGTTTTGTTTTTTCTTCTTTCAATTAAAAAATATGAAAATAGTGAGAAAATTGAGGCAATGACTTCTGTTGGTCATAATAACGGCCATAGATCCATAACTATACTAAAACAACATTGAGGTCTCTTTGCAGCGCGCAAAATGCAACAAAGCTGCCAACCGAAGTGACTGGCAATAATTTTTCTTTTAATGCACCAAACAATAGACGTTGGTATGTTTGCAAAGTGTTTCTTTTTTCCTTTTTTTTTTTCTTTTTGTTTTTGTTGTTGTTGCATTTGAAAACAAATAAACCAAAAAATAAACATTTAAGCAGGTTTCGTACAACCACATTTATACACGCAAACATACATACACATACACACTACACACTACATACACACACACATACACACACACACACACACACACATCTATATGTATATTACGTTTCATTTAATATGTGTACATTTCGAGACAAAACCCCCACCTAATGAGTATTTGAAAAAAAAAAAAATTGTTTTTTATGGGGAAAACAAAAAAATAAGTATATATATAAATAAAAAAAAAAAAAATAAATAAATAAAAAATCTTTTTTACATAAATAAAATTTGAAAAATAAAAAAACAAAATTCGTTGCGCATAAAAATAAAACTGGTATTAAGTAAAAAACCATAAAATTTTTATGCAGCATTCCTAACAGCATTGCACACAGGTGTGTGTGCATGCGATGTCCGTCTATCTGTAATGTATACAAAATTGTTTTTCTTTTTCTTATGTGAATTCAAAGTATTGTGTTACTGCACAAAAATTTCACTTTCTTTTTTTTTTTTCCTTTTCGATGTTTTTGTTGCTTTTCTCACACATTTTGAAATGCATTTAAAACGATAACTAACTGACCGCCTGAGTTAAGTTACATTTCGCTATTGTTATTGTTGTTAGCATTAAAAATGTAATCTCATCTCAGGTAATTTAAAACATTTTTCATTTATTTATCTTTATTTTTTTATTTTTATTTATTTCTTTTTTATTTTTTTCTTCGCATTAAAGTCGTAATCGCAGGATGGAGTTATGCTACTTTCGGCAATCGATTGTCATTCTTATGCATATTTATTACGATAGTCATAAAATTAGTCGACTCACGTGTCGTAGGATAGTGATTCGTTTTAATCATGTCTGTCTCTGCACTCGTCTTTTCATTTATCTGTCAAGCGGCTTTGTCTACTCAGCCATATGTCCGCGATTTTTCCGTCCGTTTATATGTTTAGTGAACAATGCTTCCCTTTGTTTCTTCATTTACCCAATCATCTGTCTGTCCGGCCTAGTCCCCGCAGTTCTACCTATGGTAATCGTGCCTATATCTTCCTCTTTTAATTTGTCCTTCTATCCATCTGTCCGTCTCTCCATCCGATAGTCTGCTTGTCTGTTCACTTACATTACTATGAGTTTATTTGCCCCTTCATGAATCTGCGCGCATCTCTTCGTCTCTTTCATCCGATAGTTGATCTATTTCAGTCCGCCAGTCCATTTCGAGAAAAATCCCAAAAATCCTCGAAACATTTGGAAACATTGAAATGAAAAATTCTTAAATTCACAAGATATACGATCGCGTAATTAGTGCCCCAAGCCATCAAGCGTGATATACTCAGCTAAACCTATTCCGATGTATATGTGTACGCTTAAGATGGTGGGTATCCGAGATTCGTCGTAATATATATGTGATAGTAGAATTTTCCTACTTATTGTCTTTAATTTTATAAGCGATTTTCTTCTTTTGTCGCATATCGTTGTTTTTGTTTATATATATATGTTTATGTTCACAAATATACATTTGTTTTATTTATTTTTTATTTTTTATTTTTTATTTCTTATTTTTTATTTTTATTTTGTATTTTGTATTTATTTTTTTTTTCATAAATTTGCATTCATTTTCATTTCATTTACAAAGAAATCCAGTTTAGCTTTTCTTTAATTAATTTTAAAATATATCTATATAAGTACGTTGATGTGTTTGTGTATGTTGATTTTTAATTAATTTAAGGAAATTCGATACGTGCCGACCAAGCGTAAGATTTACTTGTGATTTTTACTCTCCTCATTCAGTCACTTTTCGAAAGCGAGTTAATGGAAATTATTGAAGCAAAAATTTACAAAGTAAAGAAAAAAATATAAAGAAATTGGTTCATTAGGTAAAAAAACACAATATGTTTATTTGTAGTGTATGTGAGTAGGTTTTACCGCTTGCATAGATAATATACAAGTTATCATTGAATTAATAATTTTCTACCGGTTTTCTGTACCAATGATAATAAATTTCAAAAAAAAAAAAAAACAAAGAAATCAAAGAAACGAAACATTCAGTTCATCTCTGATAACTGATTCGTAAGTAAATCATGAAATTTTCAGCATTTTTTATTAAGCGAACATTAGCGCAACGAATTCATTCGTTCTCTGCTTGTTCCAAAAAAAAAAAATCCATTAAACAAATATCCTCAATCTCTTCAATCAATTAGTTGACCTTCAACAGGCTATCGTGTAACCTTCTCCTCTTAACCTGTTTATGCAGATCTCCGACCAAAAACCGATGTTTTATTAAATTTATCATTCACTTTGGTACAAGCGAATATACACACACACACATATATATATCACATCATATCATTTGTCTTCTCCCCTCTTTCATTCATATACAAAATTGTTTGCCGCTTAGTTCAATTCGATGGATCGCGATTGGAAGAAGACCAGCAAAAAAGAAAAAATCGAACAAACATTTTCGATGCACTACTAATGCCTAAGGAATAATTTTCTAAGCCCCACTTCTAATGGGGAGAAGCCACAGCGAAGTTTTGAGAACATTGTCACATACTGCTTTAATGTGAACTGTCAACCTCCCAGAATATGGGGGAAAAAATTCAGCATCTGTACGAACTTTTCCCTGTGGAATTTCGAGCTCTTCTCCAAGCACTCCAAAACAATTGCTTCGTTCAAATGTTAGTGCTGTTCATAACACACGAACATTTGTCTTTGAAAATTATTTATATTCAGCCAAAAATATTTCCAAACAAAACCATCGTAGCGTCTTCTTTCATCAGGACGACCGCTAGGCAGATAAGAGGCTGAGAGCGTTTCGATCGAAAGCTTTCAACACTTCCGCGAAGAAATTAAAAGTTTGGGATGACATTTTTGATGTTGGTTATGAATGTTATTCGACTTTATTGCTCTTGGTCGGTTTTTAAGAGACGCCTTAAAACGGGCGCTTTCGAGCAGTAAGTCTTCGGGTACCGAGCATGAGAAATAATATTTAAGCAGAGATGGACTGTTGTAGGGTTCGAAATGGCTTCAGTGTTCCAGTGTTCACTTCAATTAACCCTTAGCATCCTATTATACTATTTCGCTTCCTTCTATCCTAAAAAAAAAAAAAAAAACAACTGTACACTATGTTATTGTAGCGGTATACAAGCAGCTTCCAAATTTTAACTACTTAAGACTTAAGTAATTAAAGGAAAAATAAGTGAAATCTCGCGACCTAATTTCAATGAAAACAAATAGAAGATCAGCACCAGTTTTGCCATGAAATCTGATAGAATTCGTCTCTTAGAGGAACGTAAGAGTTTTTAATAAACTTATACCAGATACAGTTAGTCTTTCGTAGAGGTGTTTGCCATTCGATCACTTCTAGTTTCCGTGTCGATCCGTGTCATTACACAAAGAACCTGCGCATTACATTTTAGATCACAAAATTTCTTTTTGCGGCCGTAACAGTTACCACAAAAAGGAAACGACACAAGGCATGAATAAGTATATAGAACTAAATTGACTTAAATTCAACACTAACCCTATTCGTTTTTTAGAGGCGGTGCCAGCGTTTGGAATGCTCTACCCGGATACTTCTTACCGTGTTTAATGTTCTCATGTGTAAGTTGAATGCGTTTACAAACACTACTTCCTTTTCCCCCCCTTCTTAACACTTTTGCTTGCACGGACGACATTCCGTGAGATGCTGGACATTAAATAAAAGTTTATATGTATTAGGTTGGGAAAAAAGAAATCCATTATTTCTTCTTCTTCTTTTGCTTCTTTTTGAATCCAGCTTTGTGTAAATGGTTTAAAACTGTTTTATGGTCGATTTTTAGCTCCTGGGCGATGTTACGACTGCTAGCACCGATCATTTCTCCGATTTTATCGACACTTTCGACGACCGGCCTACCTGTGCGAACATCAAATATTCCTGAACGGAATCTACGAAACGAAAATTGCACATAATTGGCTGTTACAGCATCGGAACCATAAACACCATTCACAATTTTAGCCGCCTGGCTTGCATCTTCGCCTTTCGTCAAAGAAAAACTGTAAAATGTACCGAATTTTCTCTTTGTTCACTTCCATTTTTAAATATGCTGTAACTCACAACTGAATGCACCAAACAAAAAACAACACAAGAATTTTTTTTACTGCGAAATGTCATCTTTCCGACGAGCATAAATCTGAAATTGTTTGATCGTTACTTTACGAAAAATCTACCAGTCCAGCCATCTACCGAAAAAATAATGGATTTCTTTTTCCCCAACCTAATATGTATATATATGTGTGTAGTTTCGGAAGCAGATTTCCAGTTGCCAGTAAAAAGAAAGAAAACTTCCGAGCAAATCTAACATATTATATACATATAGAGTTGTATCTAAATAGTCTTGAGCCCTTATTATTATTATTCCTTTTGGGATAGTGGCAGGGACCACATGAGCTGCATATGCATCATAAGGTCTATTTTTTTTTTTCAACCTAATCAGCCCAAGTCATGTGTGATCCGGTTTATTGTCGCTTGTCTTTCCGTCTGCATGCATGCATGCATGCATGTAAAGAGTGATCAACTTAATGGCTAAATATTTAGCGCCATTTCTATGGTTTAACTCTTTTTTTTTTTTTTTTTTTTTTAACGCAATTGAAAAGTTAATTTTAGAATGTTTGATGAATCGAAAAAAAAAAAAAAAGATTGTGTTTATCTCAATCAAACTTTGAATTCCATTTGCCAGCCTTTCATTTTCATATGATTTATTAAGCATCACTTTAACGCTTTATTTGCAAGTAATTCTCAAAGTGTAATAGAGATTTTGTTTTGTTTTTTTTATTTTGTTTCGCTATTGTATTTCACGAACAATAGTATTCTTGAACAATTGTTAGAACGGATGTAGGATAGAATAATAGAAATCTGAGGAATATTAGCAGCACTTTAGTAATCAAGCAAAAAGAAAAAGAAAAAGAAAAAAACCTACACATGAAAGATTCGAGCAAAAAAAAAAAAAAAAAGAAAGAAAAAGACAAATGAACAATAAATATGAAAAGAGTGTAGATGACGACTATGATGATGATGATGAATCTTCGCTTGCAGGGCTTATGTTTCAATAAACAAACAGACAGCGTGAACTTTCAGCGCGCCGATCATACAATAATTGTTATGCAAAATATATTACAACAAGCGTAAGACTACTGAAACAGCTGCTGCCAGTTAGCTACTTGCACTGTGGCAATGTAAAAAAACACAATAGGGGGTAGGTAGGTAGGTAGGTAGGTTAGAGAAGAACAATTACACAACAATTACACTAAACAGCAGCAGCAGCACACATATATATGAATATAAGCAACAATTACTTGATATGCTATAAAGAAAATGTTTATAAAATTTAAGAAAAATTGCTTTGCTGTGAATTGTGAGTGTAAACTGAGCGCTTCTTATAAAGGAGATGCAGGCAATTAAGCAACATTATTATTTTAACACAACTAGCCCGCGTGTATTTATTTATTTATTTATTTATTTATTTTTAGATTTTTTTTTTAGATTTTTTAAAATATGCATTTGTATTGGTGAATGTTAATTTATTGATGAAAAGCACAAAAGCATTTGCGAAGAAAATGAATGCAAGAAAGAAACTAACTTCCACGACTATTTAACACGAATTTTTAATTTGGTTTCATTTAAAGTTTAATTTGCAAAAGATTTAAGCGGAGACAAACTCCACGCCACGCAGTCAGCTAGTTTAGGCAGCCACTCAGTTATTTATAAAGTTTAGTCAATCATGCATTCATTCATGCATTCAATGATTTGTATGTATGTTCATATATGTTCATTGAAAATGTTTAAAGTATGTTAAGTGTTTATCGTTTAGGTCAAGGTCGCAATGCAAACAAACAACCGAAAATCTTTTGTAAACATACTAAGCGGAGGCGCCTATAATTAATTACGGGGGACTGTTTGTTTTAGTAATTGAAACGTCGTATAATATATAATTAGGTGCGCATAGTTAAACATAAAATTCATTTTATTCTAAAGAGAAAAACTTTACAAAATATTTCAATTAATTCTATAAACATTTGCAAATTATTTACTTTTGTTCGTCGAAGACATATCCAAATAACTTGCATCGCATTGCAATGCGATTTTATTTATGGCAACTAAGCAAGTGCAAGAAGCGACGAGTGAGAGAGAATTTCACGTCATTGCTTTTATCGGAAATCCTTGAAAAGGTAAAAATTCTTAGCCCATAGGCGAGATGATCAGATCGAAATCTAAATCGAAATCAAAATAATATTCAGGGTCGCGAACGCGGGAACGCATCCTACTTACAGCTAACTATCTGCAGCATTACTCAGTCTTAAGTAGCAGATTTCCAGGCTTGCTTTAGCGAGCGTGAAAGGTAACCAGTCCTTAACTTGAAAGGAACAGAACAGAGAACATGACCACATTTGCTAATTCAATTGAAATTGTGATTGCGTTCTGAAAACGAAGCAAAATTTGAAACAAGTTCTCGATCATTTCGATTACTGTGGCCTGGAAAAGAAACTCATCGTATTTATGCTATACATGCTTTCATGCATCAAGTGCACGCGAATGCTTTGCCCGGTTCTGCTGCGCTCTGGTCGACTAACCCTTGATAAAATCTACGAAATTCTTCGAAAAAATCAGATGGACAGACACATTTCATCTTATAAAATTGTTGCGGAACTAGCGGATCGAGCAGAAAATAGTTTTGAATCGTTGCCCTACGGTCGGATACGAGCAGAAGGACGATATTTGGATATCACATGAAGTAACAGCGAAAAACTTAATGAACCGAATTTCCGTTTGCGGATCGCGATTGAAACGGGATGCGGGCGATGTACGGCAATAATATACGCAAACGATTGTTGCGTAAGACAGATGAGATTTCAGGAACGTTTGCGAATCCCGAGTAGACGCCATATATAATAACGGCTTGTATTTGATATTGAGTTTGGAAGGAAATCGTACATCATGGCCGGCTCCAACCTAACGCAACAATTGTTTTCACTCTACCCTATCAATAACTAGTGGAATTGAAGCGATCGAGAAGGAAAACCGTTCAGAAAAAATTAATAGGCCAATGCCAGGCCACACACAGTTCTAGTGAATAGAAGAGCTTGGCGGCGCAACTTTACTGCATTTACCATGTGGCCCTAGCTCGCACATTGTCCCACTCTCTCTACAACTCTCTCTTAGTGGTGGTGTAAAGTTGATTTCAAAATTTCTCCCCAAGAGATCGCAAAGGTTTTAGCGCAATACCTATAGGTATATAGGCAAACCGTACCTGGCATAAATAATGCGACCTTTCTATACATAAGTACAGAACTGGGAAAATAAGGAAAACACTCCGGCGACAAATGGATTTTCAGATAAATTGAAATCTCATCTTGAGAACGTGAGCAAGTAGGTGAAGCGTGCTTTAACTATAGCGTATTTTGAACATTAGAGAACACGTGTATCGAGGCGACCCTTGACACATAACTGTGATGTCTAAGTTGTCTAAGAAATACAAACCACTCAGGTTTCTGAGATGCTTTCACTTGACTGTCTATACGATGCGGACCACTAACGTATATCTGCTTTATGAAAATCCATGAACTCCATTACTGAGTGTCGTCTACAAAATGCCAAATGTAATAACCCTTCCAACTGTTAAATATGAGAATTAAAAAAAAAATAAAAAAAAATAAAAAAAAAAACCGATTATTTAATTTTTAGTGAAATTATTAGGTAACCAGTATCGCATTTCCTACTCTTAAATGCCAAAAAGGAAATGTTTTCCATCATTTATTTTTGAAAAATGTAAAAACGTTAATTGCCCTGCGCTGTGCTGTGCTGTGCTGTGCTGTGGTGTGCCGGCAGAGGAAAGTCTTTGATTTGCATGGATATGTCAAAGAGAATAATGACCTTAAGCGCACTGAACATATTACTCAAGTAGTAGTGGTTTCGTTTTTTGCTTTTCACGCTCGTGGCTTATCATGGCCAGTCGTTGTTGATGGATGGCGGTTGCAGCAAAATATCTTTGCAGACATGTCACAGTCGAATAATGTACTATGAGTAAGTATACGCTCGCTTCATTAATTAATTTGTCAACGCTGAGGTGAGGTTACACCTGATCTTCACCGTCGTCACATGTTTGCCGGCATGGATTAAAGTGCTAATATGATCGACGACGACGATTACGTTTCGTGAAGAGCATCTTGGAAATTGAAATTTGTAACTCTACCCCCAACAGTGAATAGCAAATAGATCTTCGTTCAGAATTGCGGTAATGTATGACGTTTGCAGGTCGCGTGATTTCAGTCTAAAAAAGATCGTATAACCTACGGCAAGAACACGTGAAAGTGTTTGCGGTTAAAAGGGAAGAAAAATAAACGCAGTCTCTGAAATTATTATCTGACAGATTTGGTATTGATTGAAAGAACATCATAGATGGCGAGCAGTTATTCCCGGGTAACGGAATATATTCGAACCTAAATTATCATTAATTTGAACGAGTTTAAAACGAAAAAAGGCCTTTTCAAGAGAGCCGGAACGGTTTTGTACAGGGAAAAATCGAACTCTCCTTTAAAGGCCCCCTTTAGAAATTCAAAAAGTTCAGTGCGTTGCCTCTACATGCGTTCGATTGGTTGGAAATTATCATTACTAGGCTATCACTTAGTTCGAGGTTTGGAAAACTCTACAAAACGAAGTTGCCTTAGTTTGAAGAGAAATTACAAAAATTGCTCTTTCATGACATCGACTAATAATTTTGGGGAGGGACTGAAGCAAAACGGTTCACGAGTAACTTGTTAATATTATTAAAATAAATGCTTTCGTAGAGATGGCTTAGAACACTTTTTTTTTTGACTGATTGACTGATCAATCAGCGAATGTCCTCATCACGTGCACGACGCTTGTTAGAAAATATAATAAAATAAATAGATATAGGAGTGGGAGGAGTTTTATGAAACTTTGGTTCCAATATCCGAACTTTAAAAACGATGGAAAAGATCTCCGCAAGTGTCCGCACTGTTTCGTAGACGAGCGGCGCAAATAAACAATGAAAAGTCACTGCATAGTGCACTGCGGCCTTCAGACAATAACACGACGAACGAGCGAGACAGCTAAGAAGACAAATGACGGGATGGAAAGAGTTGTTTGGCGGACAAATCTCCTTTATTTTTGTCGAATAACTGAGCTTAAAATAAATTTAAAATAAAATAAATAACAAGCCTACTACGTTACGATGATCATCTAAATGCTGCGCTGCACTTGGCCGAGAATTTGTTAGATGTAATGGTGGGTTGAAATCTTCCCTTTGTTGTTGTGTCTAAACAGGTTGCAACTACGAAACGAAAAACGTTAGATGTGCCATAGAAATTAAGGCAAGAGTTATGCGTTAAGTTATATCGTAAATGAAGGGCATAAAACAAGTCGATCTTTGCCGGCATTTTCTCATTTCATTAAAGTATAAATTTCAAGTATTTGCAAAAATG
>KK502408.1:992710-1014354 GCA_000688735.1 Glossina austeni
AAACAAACCATACTACTCGACACAAAAGGCAACTATTTGATAATTTAAAAAAGAAATATGTTTTGATGACCTGTGAGCATCTTTTAGATAAATTTAAATGCAAACATAAAAAATTTATACAATATTTTCACTTGTTTCCCTCTTCCTTCTCCTCGTTAACACACACACACAATCGATACGGACAAGGCTCGCTCAACGAAACAAGTTGGAAAGGAAAAAAAAATCGAAAACCAAAAAAACCATACGTTTGAAGATTTTTTTGTTTCCCATTTGTTTAAGAGTTAAAGTGGGAATCGAAAAATTCACTAACAGGTGAGATGAACATTAAAAGCTTTGAGTAAAAAAAAAAAAAAACAAAAAATGGAAAAGTAAAAAAATTCAAAAAAAAAAAATAATAATAATATAAAAAATACTAGTAACACACTTAACCGCGCAGAAATGTACGGGAAAACCTGATGCTGTTGCTGCTGGTGCAGCAGTCGCTGTTGTCGTTACCGTGTCGTGTTGCAGCAAATCAATGGATTCAATTGCAACATGAACGAAAAATTGAGTTTCACTTTTTTTGGAGGCCCAGCAAGATTTTTTCATTTGATAGGCTGCCAAATTAAATAAGCAGTGCAAACGAAAATATAAGGCTGTCTGTCAGTCCTCCGGTCTTTAACAGACAAACACTGCGGCGCGCTTGTCTCTCTATGCATGCAATTTCAAAACAAGTCTCCACATATAAACAATTTTTTTTTTTCTTTTTTTTTCTTTTTTTTTCTTTTTTTTTGAATTTATAAACTAAGTGTGAGAGTATCTATCTAACTATCTGTAAGTTTGTCTCTAGCTTCCTTGAGTTGTTGTTCGACAACTTGTGTTTATTAAACGTCAGTAACACGCACACAGTGAATGAAGAATTATTATATACCGATCTACCGATCTAAGCAACAGGTTTTTTTTTTTTTTTTTTTTATTATATTTTTGTAAAATTTTTTTGGTTCATTTTCGTAACCACTGCTGGGCTGTATATTTAGTTCGGTATATTCCCTGTACTTCAAACATTTTAAAATTTCTTAAGATTACTTCGCTGAAATCTTCTTCTTCATCGTGTTCTTCTAACTAAAAAACTATACTTTCCGAGAATCAGTTCACGTTCTTCATAATAACAAGAACTTGATATTGATTTTTAAATCAAAAAAAGATTTGTCATTGCGATCGTTCCGAATAGCATGCATAATGTCCAGCGTGGCCAGTTCATCAACATGCTATGCATTCAATATTGATTTTTCATCTATATTTTCACGTCCAGTGTAAAAAAAAAAAATAAAATAGGTCGGCACTCTCTTCACTACGAAAGGCTCGTTCAGCACTTTTCATAAACTTGTATGAAAAAGTGAATTCAGACGCATGAAGATTTGAAATCATCTTCACAAACACAATTTCATTCTTCAGCCTTTTAAGGCAGCTTATGACTCTGCCTTTGGAAGTTTAAGCTTACAAACGTAGCTTGAATAGCGCTTACGAGTGCAAAACTTCGTTTAGAACAACAGCCATATGTTCAATTTTTGTCTTCTTACCGTCATCAGAGTGACTTCGAACCTAACTGCTTAACTGCTTCGTAAGTTCATCATCCGCAAATTCTCAAAAGCCTAAGCAATTAAGCGGCTTTTCTTTAGTAATGTATATAATAAATTATTATATATATGTAACTAGACGTGTTGTGTCTGCTTAATAGATTTCGTGTTTGTGTAAAAATTCATTTATGTTTTATAGATAAACAATTAAACGCTTTTCAGCGCTCTCTCTCTCTCTCATCCTTTGCCCTACACTCCTCCAAAACTCTTCGCTCCGTAAGCACCTTTCACAACTTTAATCAGCAGAGTTCGTCAGTGTCTTCACTTGTGCTCTCGTATTAACACTTTCTTCGTCTTCCTGTATCTATAATGCTTCCTGGTTATGGACGTGCATTCACGTGCATAGGAGACAATCAATCCTTAAGAAGTTTATCCAAGAAAAAAAAATCATTTGATTGCTTCCTGAGTTCAAACTTGCTGCCCGAATTTTTACACCTAACCTTAGATACCTTCCTTTTAATATTCGTTGCGTTAAGCGTAAAAATTAAGTAAATCGTAAAAAAAAATTATTTTATATTTAAATTTACTGCTTAACACTTATTATTGCTGTTTATTTAATAATATTTATTTATTACTTTATTAAAATGAAAATTTATTGCTTTGTTTATTATGTGCATTAAACTATGTTAACTGCCTTACTCTTTGCTTATATATATATATACATATATAAATATATATATAAAATATGCGTGTGTTTGATGTGCTTTTGGTGTGTGTGTGTGTGTGTGTGTGTTATTAAGTAGGGCGACATGTTTAGATTTGATCGTTGATATAACGCCGACGCTTTATTTTAGCTTCTTCTTTGCCTGTGCTTACGCTTGCATAGCATGTTAGCATGTTAGTTAACAAACTTTATTTTAATGGAAAATATTTTGCTTTAGTTTCATGAAATGCGTTTTCATTTCCAACAATTCGTTTTAAATACCAGAGGATTTTGGGCGCAAGACGTTTCTTGGCGTTTTGCTTGTTAAACAATAACTCATAAGACATGGCGTTGCACTGCACGCCTCTTGCAAGTTAAATAAAACCGAAAAAGCATCAAAGTAAAGAGACATTAAATACCTTTCTAACACACACACACACACACACACACACTTGCACAACGTGTAACAATCCACATTGACTAAATATGGTGTGTGAAGACAACGGTATATTATTATTATTATTACTATTATTAGTATTTTTTTTTTAATAAAATAGAATCTCAACTATTTAGTTAGTGCGACAAGTGCACAGGTGATGCAATTTTTGCAATTTTCCTCTTTACTATCTCGAGGGCTTTAAATCTCTTTTTATTTTTGCAAAATTCTTTGTTTCACTTAAAGCATTATTTATCTATTTTCCTTTCTTTCTTTCGTTTTTTCTTCTTTTCTTTTTTTTTTTTTTTGCATATTTTATTTTAAGCCGCATTTTTTTTTTTTTTTTTTTTTGTTTATCTATAGAGAGAAATCTTTTAGCTGCAGGCAGAAAAGAACTGTTAGTTATTGTAATCTGTGGGAGAGTTAAAGTGAATAATTGTTGAAATTTCCAAGTCAAAAACAACAACAACAACAACAACAACAACAACAGCAAAAAAGCAGAAGAATATAAATAAATGAGAAGAAAGAATAGTTTGAGGTAATTTATACCTTAACAAGAGATTGCAATGACAAGCAGATTCTAGGAGAGAACGTCGCGATGCGTCAGTCATTGCAGGGCAAGCTCATTAAAATCTATGAAAGGCAAGTATGCTCGTGTTCGTGTTCGTGTTCGTGTTCATCATGGGATGTGACAACTTCCTTATGTCACTAGAGAAATCATTACTTAAATTACTGTAAATTATTTCCTCTAATGATTACTTTGCCTTTTCGTTAGAACATTACAAGGCAAGGTACAGCATACGCACACATACACATATCTTCACAAGATTTTATGAGTTGAAATGGCGTGTTTAACAAAACGAAAAAGAAAAACAAAAACAAAAACAATGACTTTTGTTTTGTATTTTTATTTGAAAAATGTTCATATTTTTATTATTTTAATGCTGAAAGTTCGTCTTTCTTTTTTATAAACATGCTTTCATCATTTATATTTCATAGCCTCCGGGGCTAAGTACATAAGAAAAAAACATTTTTTTTTTTTGTTCAATAATAATGCAAAGAGTGCAAAGTTTTTTTTTTAACATTTCGCCTCTTGTATCTATATATGCGCTTCAGTCTAGAGTGAGAGATTTTCAAGGAAGTAATAATCAAGTGTGGGATGCAGGCTGGAGAATACCTTCCCCTTCGGCATCAATCCGAATGTTAAATCATTAAAATTTTACTGACATTCGATGTCTTTGTCCCCCTAGTGCAAGTAACGTGACATCTTTTTTGAGGGAAACCCCATTCTCACGGCCTAATTTCGATATCTTTAGGATGCCAATAATATCTTGAAAATTTTGATTTTGATTAGCGATAATAAAATTTCGATTTTTTAGGATATATTCTGTTGTACTCTCTGGGTGGTTAAGCTGGAAGTCCTGCAGTGCTTATTATTTCTTATTTCATGAGAACTTCATTTTCACTTCTATATATATATTGCACGAGAATCAAACTAACTTTAAAAATTTGGAAAACACAAAGTTCTCGATCGAGGGCTCACGGTACCGGGACATGTTGCTATCTCGACTTCATGGCACTTAACAAATTTTATACGCAACATATACCAATCAGGAGAGTGATTGCATGCAACTGAAGCTACGTCGACCATCGAAGAATGCGTTTTATCCTAGGACTAAACATAGGAACTCGAATTTTCCTTAGATGCCTCTGTTCACGGCCATGCGGAATATTATATTCTAATAATCCATCTAAGCATCTGACATATTTGTACGAACATTTTTAAAGATAACAAGTCACCGATTGAATCAGATATTGATCAGAAATATGAATTTCTAAAGCGTATATGGAAGCTTTGAAAGCTTTCTTCACTTCACTACTCGTCACGGTTGCCGAAAGTGTTTTGTAAAATAAGAATGACTGTCGCGATCAAAAATGAACCTCTAATGGCTTTTTGCTTAGTGCAACCGTTTAATGTTCATGGCAACGCCTCTCGCTGGTTTAAATTACTTCATGAAGTACTTCAAGACTACTCGGCTTAGTGTTTGATACTTGATCTCCACGATGCTTTCGATCGCGCGATCAGCGATTACTATGAATGCAGCTTAAGAAAAAAAGCCTCTTGCGCTTGTCTTCTTCTTTGATACAAAAGTCAAAGAAAAAGCTACGTTCTGTAGACTTTAGGGAAATAATTTATGCTATTCTGTAGAATTTACAGAAAGGATCTTCACACGACAAAATTAAATGCTGATCGGTCTCGTTTCATAGAAGAGCTGATAGCACTTGATGAAGTGTCATACAAAGCTTGCTTGTTAATGATCGTATATATAAAATACGCTTTTAAACGAGTATAGTTACTGTCTTAAGCAGTTACTGTCTTCACTAGCCATGGGAAGATTGCAAGAGACATAAAGAAAAGTTGGTGAAAATTTTTATGTAAATATCGAGCTCGCAGTTTAACAAAGTTATCATTAAATCAGGCAAAAATTCATTTGAAGCGATCTTAATGAAAAGTAAATATTTTTCGTAACCTGTTCAGCTTTTCTTAAGCAAACATTTTATTTTCCATTAAAATGACTAAAGACGGTAACGCAACCATTAACCTCAGCAGCCTCTTAAAGTGTGTAAAAAAAAAAAAAAAAAAAAAAAAATTTCATTTTATTAATCGATAAATTACACACAGATGGCCTTGCGAAGCATCTTTGCTTTAATTGCTTCACAAGCGAACGGGTTTCCTTTTTTAATTTTTCTCTTTTTTTTAATGTTTTTTTTTTTTTTTTCTTTTGTCTTTTTTATGATTTCACAGAAGCCGAAAGAAAGTCCAACAAGAAAAATGACAATAAATTTTCGAGACATTTATAATAACAAACGTGTCCATGTGTAAGAGTTCGCGTACACGCATTATATGCTGTATTTAAAAGTAATTATAAGATATTAACGAAGATGTTGCAATTGCTGTTAATTTTGTTGTTTCACAATAAAATTGCATCACATGTAACAGAAAATTTATTAATAAGTACGCATTTCTTTTTTTTGTTTTTTATTTGTTTTTTTTTTTTATTATGTGATCTAACACACAAAACACTCGTGATGTCAATGACAGTTTAAAGTGTAAGTTTAAGTGGTTGAGCATCTTTTTTTTTTTATTTTTTTTTTGCTTTTTACAAATAAAAAATGATTGTTATTAAGTTCAATAAACTTGAAGAATGATAAAAATTAAAATTAAAATTAATAATAAAACAAAGTGTTTCTACAAAATTATTGAATTAAAATTATTCATTAAACTTACGCAGTCCCTCCTCTACCTATATATATAACTTTTCGTGATCACCACTGTCGTTCTTTGCGACTATAATAAACATATGCGATAGAATAAACAAATCAATCCAAGTTTTCTTAAGGGATACTTCATATGTTTGTCCTTCACGATGTTGTCCACTGCTCTTAATTTTGCCAGTCAATGAACTGTTTCGCCTAGAATGGCCTGAGCTGACGCATGGCATATTGATCTGTCGAAAGGTTTTTTTTTTATGTCTTCCAAGAACATTCCGCATGATTTTGTTGCACTTTAGCATATATATATATATTCAATATATATCTGTGTCCAAAAAGTAAGACCAATTTTTTTCCATTCTTTTTAAAATGCATTCCCGCTTCTCATTCGCATAATAAATCTTGTTAATAGCTTGGCCCATAGTGCCCAACACCACGATAATTGAAGAGCGACTTGTGCGAAGATTTTGTGGTCTTTTTGTGGTCTCTTTTATACGGTCTTATGCGTGCATTGAAGTCTTAGCTCTCGTAATAGGGCGTTTCTCGACCAATTGATAGCTTTTTGCTCAACAAAATCGAATAAAATACTTTTTGTGTCGTACAAAGCCAATTGCAGCTGAAAGACTAACGATCTTTATGATGTGAAATTTGACACCGATATCCTGTCACAGTGCTACCAATTTCTAATATTTAATAAACCAGCGCAATTTAATTTAAATATTGATATGATTTTTGAGTACAGGATTTTAGTATCGGGAATTTATTATTTTAAAGACGAGCGAGTATTAGCCCTTTGGTGGGTACCTGAGCATCACAATGGATGCAAAATATCGCTTAATGCACTGGAACCTGTTGTTTGCAACGAAGCAAAGCAATTGAGCTAAAAAACTGCAACGGGGCAGAAAACTTAAGGCGTATTGCTTATGGTAAAAACACGCCGTTATGAATTTTAGAAGTCCCTGAAAGCAACTGGATTGGACTTGTTCTAGTACAACCCCCGAAATGCTCGTAAAAGTTGTAGGTAGAGATCGGTTGATAGATAGATAGATAGATAGATAGATAGATAGATAGATAGAGAGAGAGAGAGAGAAAGAGAGAGAGAGAGAGAGAGAGAGAGAGAGAGAGCACTGCAATATACTATACTATACTAGTACTACACTATATTAGTACTATACTATACTATACTAGTACTACACTATACTATACTATGCTATATAGTATACTATACTAGTAGTATACTATACTATATTATACTAGTAGTATACTATATATATATAGTAGTATATAGTATAGTGCTAGTGTAGTATAGTAGTATAGTATAGTATAGTATATACTATATAGTAGTATAGTATAGTAGTAGTATAGTATAGTATATACTATGCTATAGAGAGAAAGAGAGAGAGAGAGAGAGAGGGAGAGAGAGAGAGAGAGAGAGAGAGAGAGAGAGAGAGAGAGAGAGAGATAGAGAAAGAGAGAGGGAGAGAGAGAGAGAGGGAGAGAGAGAGAGAGAGAAAGAGAGAGAGAGAGAGAGAGTATAGTAGTAGTATAGTACTAGAATAGTATAGTATAGTATAGTGCTAGTATAGTATGGTATAGTATAGTACTAGTATAGTATAGTATAGTATAGTACTAGTATAGTATAGTATAGTATAGTACTAGTATAGTATAGTATAGTACTGGTATAGTATAGTATAGTATAGTACTAGTATAATATAGTACTAGTATAGTATAGTATAGTATATTATAGTACTATTATAGCATAGTGTAGTATAGTAGTATAGTATATTATAGTATAGTATATACTATAGAGAGAGAAAGAGAGAGAGAGAGAGAGAGAGAGTATTCACTTGTGGATAAGTCGTTTACGTTTGCTCATAACATTTCCATTGACATGTTGGTCATCATAAACAATATGAGAGAGATTTTAATCAACAACTTCAGCCAGCAATACAATTGAATTTTTCTGTTTACGAAAGCGCTTTAAGTGACCTGGAAGCATACTGAGAAGAACACTTGCTGAAAGAGACGAAGGTACTGATGCACTTGATTGCCAACAAATGGTGCTTGGTTTGAATAATGAATAAATTTTTTTCTTTCACAATTCCACATAGTCGTTGCATATACTGTTTGCATGGCGGATGGCGGTGTTTCGTATTTAAGCATTTGTTCATCCATCCATCTGTCTATCATTTTAATAGAAATTTTTTATTAGAAAAAAGGTTTAGAATATGAAATAAAAAAAAAAAATAATAAATTAAAAAATTGTACTCCATACACTTAAGGGTTTTGTTATAGATGCTGGCTGTTGCAAAAGTCTTCGTTAATTTGTTTTTCTTTTAAATTTTATCGCATAAATTGAAAAATCTATTAAAAATTTATGGTTGATCTCATATCTTCTCTAGTGCAACTAAATGATGGATCGATAATATAAATTAGCAGCTTCAAGCATTTTTACAGTGGTTTGATGATAATGATTGCCAATCATTGAATGTTTTTCCTTTATTCACTTATTCATTCATTCATTCATTCATTCATTGAAATTAGGTTACAATGATTATATGGTTGTTGTTGTTTGGTTTGGTTTTTTTTTTTTTTTTTTGCTTCTTTTCATTCATCAATATACATATAATTACGATGGAAAATTTGTTTTTTTTTTTTTTTATTTAATGAGAAAATGATTTTTGAAGACACATTGGAATAACGAAAATAGGCAGAGAAAACGTGATGACAATGTAATTTATAATCCACCGCCAACAACAACAACAACAACAAGAACAACAACAACAACAGCAGCAGCAACAACGAAACAACGAAGCAATAGCAAAAAAGAAACGGGAAAATTTCATATTACATGAAAGTTTCATTTAACTCGCTCCAAGCTTAATCTCAAAGGAAGGAAATCGTATTAGTGGCGGCCGCAACATTGGTGTTTTGTTTTCTGTTTTTTTTCTTCTTTTTGCTGTTGTTTCTTGCTTAAGTCTTTATTTTCGATTTGAAAATATTTGCGAAAGCCTTGAAAAATATTCTTAATTCATTATTTAAACAATTTGCTGAACTATTTATTTTAATTTTTAATTTTATTTTGTAATTTTATCAAAAATGCACAAAACAGTGAAGAGAGAGAAAGAGAAGAAAAACTGCCAGTCAGTCGACTACCCAGCCAGCCAGCCAGCCAGCAATTAAAACATTGCACTTACTTCATTAAACACATATTCAGGCCCAGTGACACATGTATATGATCTGTGTGTGTGTGTGTGTGTCTATTACACCGCGCTGTCTTAACCCACTTAAATAATCGTTAAAAATATTATAGCTCTCTGGCGGTGATAATGCTAATAGTGATGGTGGGCGGCAGCGGTAATGGCGGTAATGGCGGTGATGGCGGTGATGGCGGTGCTGATGGTATTGTCTATCTCTCTACACACGTAACGTTTTAATTTGCTACAATTTTTTTTTGTTTTTTTTTTTTTATTTTATTACAATTTATTGTTGTGCTCTAGTTTTGCTATATATATTTTTTTATCTCTCTCTCCTGTGAATACAATTTTGCTGTCAGATGTCACGTTAAGACTTGAATTTCTTATACCTAAGCATAAGCATAAGCATAATTTTTTACTTTACACATGCACGTATAATTCTATTTTGTGTGTTACTATTGTTGCAGTTATTTTATTGTCTTGTAAGGCTTATCTTACAAATACGATCATTGAACTTAAGAATACCACCATGCTAGAGTAATTAAATTGCGGTTTACCTTGAAATAAAAGGTGCAAAAATTAATAAATAAATAAACTAAAAAAAAAAAAAAAAAAAAAATAAAAAGCTGCACGCAGAAATCAGAAAAGTATATTTTCTTTTAGACGGGCCTTGGCAGACAAGGTTTTTGTTTTTGCAATTTAATGACAGAACTTATCGAGCAACTTGATGGTTAATTATACCCAATGTTGTTTGTGTCAGCCCGGTGTCCCAACTCTAGGCGGACTCTTGTAATGTAAATGAGTTACGTCTGTCCGTCCAACTTTCGATTGTTTGTCTGTCCATGTAGTGTCACTGTCACAGGCAAGTTAGCGGACGAAAGTTTGAGGTTTGACGTCATAAACTTTGTGTTCTAAGAAAGTCAGTACATTAGAAATAATTTTGCAATTTTCTCCACAGAGATAGACGGAAAATTCTACTTTGGTATTTGATGCAAAATCGAAATTTTCGGAATATGCCTACATATGGCAGTTAGGTGTGATCTTGAGTATATTGCGATTACATTTATTTTTGATGGAATTTGAGCTAAAATAAAAGAAGGAAAAAATTACATTTTTGTGCTCTATATTAATGAGTGGGCGTGGTTAATTTTTTCTATTTCTGTGAAATAAAAGTATATATAAATTTACATCATGCTTGTCTATTGTTGATTATGCGTAAGGAGCATAAAAAATTGCACAAAGTACAGGAGTTTTCACTTTATGTTACATAAGCAGGTGGGCGTTGTGGCCGTACTTTTTAGACCGCTTTAGATAGTTTTCAAACTCTTTTGCGGATTTTTAGGCGATATCCTCATTTTTGCGGGAACGGGAGAATGTTTACTGCAGATACTACACGGTTGGACCGACGAACAGGCGGACATGCTTACGTGCATTCCGGATTTAAAACTGCCCAAGAATTCATATACTTTGTGGAGTTTTTGAAGTTTACGTCTTCGCATTATGAAAATTTTGAAAAAAAGAAAAGAAAAATGAAATTTTAATGCACTGTTATATAGCGTAGGGACGGACGCGTTTTCCCTGCGTACCATAGCATCGCTCGTAAAATATACGTTGAAATTTTTCAGCTGTAGTTTGTGAGTAATAGGCGTAAAAACAATTTTTAGTTTCTGTTGAAAAGCGGAGGTATTCTCACGTCACGTACTACTGTGGGCGTGTCTTTTCACTAGTTTAGCCAATTTGCAGTATCAACCTACGGGCTAATTCCAATGCTTCTGCCAAATTTTAAGCCGTTAGCTTCATTTTTCACGACGAGCAGGGGGACATGCTTAAATTGATTCAGAATTTGATGCTGATCAGTAACATATATATGTATATATACATATAGATATATTTCATAGGGTCTCTGAACTTTCCTTCTGGCTGTTACAAACATTTTGACAAAATGAATATACCTCTTATTGTTCGATGATGGGTATAAAAGCACCGGCAGTGTATTCAATAATTGTACAAAACATACACACACAACAACATGCTACAGTAAATCTTTTTTTATAATCAAAAAACCTAAAAAAAAGATAAAAAGCAAACAAACAGTTTCTGGGTGTTAGACTAAGAAAGTGTAGTGTGCAAGTCCTTTTAACATAATTTCATGCCGATATCATCGGTACATCGGGACACCAAGCACCCAAAACAATTAGCGATTGAACTCCTCTCCCCCTCGTTTTTCATGTTCATTTTTCCATTGCAATACAAATTTCTATGACAAACCTGGACTACGTCACATGCTACGCTTTCAGGAATGTTTTGAGTTAAGAAGAACGTTGTACGACACATTTTCTTCTCAACTCGATAAAGTATAAAAAATCGAATCCTTTCCGGGAAAAAAAAAATTTGCTGAATCGGAAAGGTTTCTTCTGCTTCCCATGGCATAGCATAGTTAAGCAATTAAAACGTTTTTGTCTTTTCGTTTTTTCCTTCAAGTTAGAAACGCTTACATGTTCAGTTATTTATAGCGTTAACAACTTTTGTATTATAATTAATAGCATAGCGAACTATTGCCGTAAATGCCTTTCGATTAAAGTCGATTGATTTTGTTGTCCACTTTTTTTTTTTTTGGTTACGATGCCATGTCTTTTTTTGAAACATGAATGACTTTCTGAAGACTTTATTTGCATCGGTTATGGTAAATATATTTTTTTAATTAAATAATTTTATATTTTCCCGCTCGATTACTGACCGCTCTTGTATGATTTTCAATAATTTCTTTGGAATTGATTTTGCTGAGTATTTTGTTTTTAATGTTTTTCTTCAAGCAGTTACTTAATCGCCTATCTATCGTGAAAATATATGACTTTAAATATTAAATTAGCGGCATTCTGTGCCACTATGTATTCTTATATACAGTTTGGTCGATAAACTCAGTTGCTCAGTTTAGGTGTTTTTCTTTTTTTTTTCTTTGCTCAACAGTAATTTTCATCTTTGCTTTTGGCTTATATTTCTTTAAGTATATTATTACTATTAACGTATATAATGTTCATCAATATTATGTATATATGCGCGTGTTTCTCGGTTTATATTAAAGAACATTAGAATAGAGATCATCGACGCCTTATTTTTATTACAATAATTTTTTCTTATCGCCTTAATAATGTCTATTTGATTTTCACATTCCACGGTAAAGAGGTATCTTTCGCTTTTGAGAAAACAAAGAAAGAGAAAAAGAGAGAGGGAGCAAGAGAGAAAGAAAAAAAAAAGAAGCAAAGCTATTGCGTACTTGTCTTCCTGAAAACATGATTAACATCATTTCACAAATGCATAAATCGCGGAAATCGCGCCGTGAAAACCAAGTAGTGGTCAGGGAAAGTTTATATAAGCATGCTAATAATAATAATAATAATGATAATGAGTTTTTTTTTTTTATTTATTTTTTATTTTTTTTTTTACTTTATCCTCAAAGAAGAAAACCGCAACACTTTATTATTATAATATAGATATATAAACAGTTTTGTCTTTGAAAACTTTTAAAATTTACAAACGACTTTTTTTTTTTTTTTGAAAATTTTTATAAAAAATTTGCAATAAATTTTCCCGCTTATTCCTCATCATGAAAATCGATCATCATCATCATCATCATCATCGTCATCATCATGGTTATAAGGAAAACAGCTGCATAATAATAACACATTTGTGCCGTTTCTCTCGTTCTATCTAAAACTCTAACATCTTTTAAACCATTAAAATGACTTTGACTTGTTTTTGTTGCGCATAAATTTTTAGTTCGCCAAACTGTTGCAATATGTGCTTAGCGTCAGCACATTTACATTTTTATACCGTACAGATATTTTGCTTTTTCTCTGCAGACAATAACAGTTTTATTTAATCTCAGGCAACGTTAGTGCTAGTTGCAGTAACGCTATCTTTATTTGCCACAGGGTCATATCGCGTAGAAGAAGAGAAGAAAGCAAAAGATGCTTAAATTCCGTTTGGACCTCATTAATGAAAACTTTTGCATTTCTCCTTGTTTTTATAATTCACTACAACGCTTTGCTTTTATGCCCTACACCACTTGCGCTACAAGATTATATTAAATTAGTGCGAATGTATGCAATGCAAGGGTAGTAGAGTAGACGAGTAGGTGAGTACCGCGACGAACAAGCCAGTATTCGCGCTTTCAAGTCTCAGTGCGGTAGGATGTACTTTGGTCGTAGCTATAGTCAGTGGCATAACACTTAGTTTATGGGCATACGGACACACTAGGCTGCGGCCACCTCCCCAAATTCATTCCTTTTCTCCGTCTCTTTTGCTTCTTGGCCGTCACCGTATTATACGAATACGGGACATCCTCCGACCGATTGGTAATTAAAAAAAAAATAATAGCCATCCAGAATGGATTGTGAGACTTTCTTTTATCCACTTTTTATTATACCGATTGTAATTTCTGAAAATAAGTTTGTCTGTCCATATGACCATTTCGTTTTCTTGTGCTCAACTCAGATATTATAGTGAATTTTGGTGCACTGATGTGTTTTGGCCAAAGGACGTGCGCTACGTACTAAAGTGCCGACCATTTTATCGATCATTGCCTGCATAAAGCTCCTCTTGAAAAGTCATTACATGAGTCTAGGGTAGTCAATGGTAGATTGTTGTTCACTATGGTGTCTTTACAAATTCTTGCCGTTTTAATTTTGTAGAAATCGAATAATATGTCAATTAATTTTTTTACGCTTAAACGTATAATTAGTTGCATTTATTAGAAAATTTCTATTTACAAAAAGAAAAAAAAAAAAATCTTTAACTTTAAACTAAATTTCCTTGAGTTTTCCTCAATTAGTTACTGGTTTTATAAAAGCGGAAGCAAATATTTCAAATCCATGACTAAAATAAGTTAACCGAGAAAGAGTAAGAGAAAGAGGGAGTGAGAGAGAGGAATACAAATAAAAATAACAAAAAAAAACAAGCAACAACAGCAATAAAAATACTCCGAACCAGAGACGAAAAGCAGGCTAAACAAATAAGGTATTTAAAGGAAATGCGCAAACAAAAGGCAAATTAAATTATGGTAAATGCAGGTGTTTTCCTTTTTAAACACTTTAGACAAACCAAAAAAAAAATAAAAAAAATAAAAATAATAATAAAAAATGCAAAGTCGCTTAAGTAAATATTTCTTTTTAACAATCGCTTATACGGATAGCGAAAAAAAAACAATTCCGTATGGGTTGTTTCATGAAATGTTTTTTTTTAAATTTATTTGCAATTTTCTTTTTCAAGTTCGCGGTTAATTTTCGTTAAGGTTTTCCTGGTTGCGAAACGTTTAATTTAATCTGAAATTCAATTTGCAGTACAAAATAATGCAATCTTCAGGAGAAAAGAGTCTTTCAAAATGGTTAGTAAATGGAAGAGAAACTAGTTTGAAGCCTTAGCTAAAGTCTTATATCTGGTCGTGTAATGAATGCAAATGAGTTTACGCAACAAAAGGGGGCAATAAAATATAATTGCCACTAAGTGGGATGGGTAGTCAATTAAGAAAATCCTATACAGCTTAGCGAAAGTCCTGCCTATTCAGTAAACTGTTTGCAGAGTTCTCGCCCCAGGTAATCACAACATGTTCAACTATTTATTTACTTACTTTTTCAATTTTATGAATGAAATGCAAAGGATGGTAAAGACAAAGTAAAATCATTCAGTTTTTTAATTATAACGAGACGCATCTATTTGGGGCCCGAGTGGACAGGGTAGGCAAACAATCTCGACTTAAGAACTTAATGGTTCTTGAATTCAAATCTCAAGTGCGGTAGAGTTTTCAATAAAACCGATAGTCTTAGAACTGGATGCTAATGCTTTAAGACATTAGTCCTGGAATTTGTTTCTCTGGCTTTAGAAAGCTACGAACCCTTCATTAGTTTCGTTAGTTAAGTTCGCAGACCGAAACTTCTTTGTCGGGACAAACGAAGAAAATATGATTATTCCTTCAGTGCCAAGAGATATCGCAGTATTTAGCAGTATTTAATAAATAATATTAAGGGTAAGGAGAGGTTAATTAGAAACTAAACCGACCTGATGGTGCATTTAAGTTCTCCGAAATTTCAGGTTTACATAATTTGGATATTGGTGTTGGTGTGGCATAAGCTTCAATTCTCTACAAGCTGGCGTGTAAAGAGATCGATGTCATTCCACTGAATTAAATTCAAAAAGAAAAAACGCTGCCGAAGCTCTAGTAAACTTGGAGTGAAAATGACGTAATTGAAAGCGTTTGTGTTAGTGGTTCGTGTAAAAAATTCTACTCTTGAAAACGATAAAAATTCGTATAGGTCCGTTAGTCCACAGTAAAAACCATCCAGGAAGTTATCTTCAGCTTAGGTTGGTAGATAGTCCAAGGCCATATCAGAAGAAGTTTCTCTTCTTTTGCAAGAAGGGTTTTTTCTTCATCTCCCTCTCTCTCTCTCTCTTTCTCTCTCTCTGTGAACCTCCATATCATAAGTAAGTAATAGTGAGCTGAGGGTAAGCGAGATGGGTCACCTCAATATTTCTGCGGGGAAAGGCCATAACAGTTTCCTATTAGTCGGGATATATGAGAGATCCGTAAGGTGAACGTAGTGATGCGCTGCCGAAAGCTTTACAAAGTAACTGTAAAGAACAATAGAAGTCAAGGGCTTACGAAGTTTTTCTTTTTAGTTCTTCAACGCCTTGACAGCCACAGACTGATACGTGAAGGTTTTCGTTGTGGTTGCTTTTTCGGTTAGGCGGAAAATCTAGGGACGTTATACATTAAGGTGCTCATAGGCGCCTCGTTGATAAGTAGAGAGTTGATACGCTCGATATCCACGACTTCCAGAAATAGTGTGGCCCCTTAAGTTGATGGGGATTCTCTTATTTCCTTAGCGATGGTTAATGCTTCGTATTTAAGTCGTATACGATCGGACAACGCGGGATTTCATCTTTGTGACAAGGAGCCTACGTAAAATACACAAAGCAATTTGCCTAACCATCGAGTTCGACGCTATATTAATCTTAGATCGATTGAGTGCTATCAGTTTTCTTTTTTCGTCGAGGCAACTTGGACACCCATTTACCCATCGGTTTGATACAGAAACACACCTATTTAGTACAATCGTCTTTTCTGCTAGAGCCATTGCACACCGACTTGTTCTTGATTGAAGCTATAAAGTCGATCTTAAAAGGATGCTATGAACGCATCTGTTATGCATGTGAGAAATGAATAAAATTAAAACAAATTTTTTTTCGATTCAATAAAATTCTGAAATGTTAATGACACAATGACCTTCAGAATAACAAAAAAATCAAAAAAAATCAAAAACGAAGAAAACAATAAATAAATAAAAAGAAACAACAAACATTTTTAGAATTTTAATTTTTTATTTTTTCTATTGTTTTCTTGTCTGTGTTATTTCAATTCGTCCTACTTACCATCCAAAAGCTATAAATTCAGATTTGAAAGATTGTTTTTAATTGAAAATCCAAATCAAACCAGCTACGAACTGTAAAGAAATTTTTAAAGAAAGAAAAGAAAATAATTAAAACTTAATACAAAATAAAAAAAAAAAAAAAAAATACATTTAATATAAGAGGAGATCTGAAAAATATGATGCCTTTAAATAATCAAATTCCAAACACATTTAATTCAAACTCTATATGACACAGGAATTTATTGAAAGCCATATTTTTGCCATTTTAATGGCATGGCATGTTATTCCGTCCCTATAAAATAACTGCGGCTGCTGATCTTAAAATTAGGAAACGTGAATTTCGTAATAACCCCCTTTCGAAATCAACATAATGCCTGGCGAAGTTAGAACGAATAACTGTTTGACGGTACCACGTGCAAGTTTGCCGTTAGACTTAACAAGATCTCTTTATCATCTTTTCTCGACCTCTTCAACGTCTGTCCAACAACTTGCAACGAGACATCGTGAAGTCTCTTTTATTGTCGTGTTTGCAGTTAATGTGAACGGCTTAAGAAAGTATCCGTCGAGTTTCGCGTGACGTATAGTAAGCTTTTTTACATTTTGAAAATTAAAGTATCAGGTGTGTGTGTGTGTGTGTGTAAATAAATTAGTTTCTAACGCGTTCAATTTCCCCGAAATTTCAGATTTAAATAATCTCGATGTTGATGTTTTAATTATGTAACCTTTAGTTTGTTAATTGTTTGTTCTTAGTTTAGCTAAGCTTGGGAGTTGTCGTTCAGTGCATATAAAAGTTTAAGGAGACGAAAACGCGGTAAGTGATCGAACAGTTAGAAAACGGTTTGCGAGCTGGAGCTACGTGAAAGTTATTGGATGAGCAAATCTAAAGTTTGTTAGCTCTTGTTTGTTTGTGCTCTTGTACAAGTTTGTACACACTATTTTTTTTTACACGGTAGTTGTGTTTCTTAGAAAACCGTGCAAAAAAGAAAATTTTGGGGATATGGACCACAACTCTGAAAAATCGTTTAGATGAAAAAACTGCAAATATTTGCCGAGAAAACCGTGCAAAAAAAAGTAACAATGAAATCCATATTACATACTGATAAGAAAAAAATCAATTCATTTTTATACAAAAAAAAAAAATAAAAAATTTTTTACTTAGTGTACAGTGAAAAGTCAGTCCATGAGTACAATATGTAAAAATTTTAATTGAAATTAAGAATAGAAATCAATTTCCCAACTCTAACTAACACATGTCGTCACTAACGCATGTAAAGGCATTAATCGACAGATTTCTGATCACAGTCTTCGCTCAAATGTAGTTTGTTGCTGTATACTTGAGTTTCTGCGAGACTGTGTCAAAATTAGAATTAATAACCGATTTGTGTTTTTTTTTTTGATTTTTGCTAGAACAAAAATTCGTGTAAAAAAAAACAAAGTGTATTTGCTCTCATTAGGAAACCGTGTTATTTGAAAATCGTGTAAGAAAGACAGTCATAAGGCAAAGGAGTTGGTGTCTACAAGTCTCATCTCTCCTTAGCATTAGCGATCAGCTGATGGCTAATCTAAGTCACTGTGACTTGGATGTGTGTAATTTAAAGTTAGCTCGTGATTAAAAAGTTGAATACTTTTTAGGTTATATGGCATTTGAAAATCTTGTATAATTTTATTTGAAATTTTATTTAAAATTATATATTAAGTAATTTGATTGATTTTTGGTCTGATGTGACTTCGCGAGGGTAAAAAGGAAACTAATTTATGTTATGGCTGCCAGATGATTTAATCTTTTCATCTTTTATATGGCGAATGGAATTTTTAAGTAGCCAAAGCCACGGGGTGTAGCTTATCCATAATTATAGTAATTAAAATGATGATAAAATCACCTGGGGGTCAAGGTGAAAGAAAATAATTACATTTTTCATTTATTATTATTTTACGAAATAACGACAAGTTGTAAAAATCTTTTCCTTTCTTTCTTCTTATTGCGAACATCGATTTTTTTAGAAAGTTTCAACTTAAAATTCATTATTAAAGAATTTTCTCGGCATCAAACACTTGTTCTTAAGCGTTTAACATTTTCAAAGCCATTCAAAAGGCAAGAGTTTTCTTTTTCTTTTGCTTTTTGTTTTTTGCTTTCAACTCCTATATCTCCTTCTTGAGCATCGAAAGATGGATGGAACGTTTAATGAATGGTTATTGCAAGTGAAGAGAGCGAGAATATTTCTTTTAGCTTTAAATTACCGTAAAACAGCAACAGCATATTAACAACAATAACAACAAGAAAAACACTACAACAATAGGTTTTATAGCCAATAGATCTACTACTCTACTGTGGTACACTGTTAACATACAAAGGTCGCTGCTCTATGAAAATTATGTTTATTGTCTATTAGATGTATATGTGTATGATAGATATATAGATATATATATATATATATATATAGATATATATATATATATATATATATAGATAGATAGATGTATGTAGTGTGTGTATATATTAAGAGACAAGATGATAATCATCATCATCACCATCTTTATAATAATGATGTTTATAATGAGAAGTAAGTCAACCGGTATTTTTCTGTTATTGTGTTGTATTTTTTTTTTTTTTTTTTTTTTCTTTGCTCTTCTGCAAGTGATTGTACAGATTTACCGCAAGCAAACTTAGCTGAACTCCGCGCTCAACGACCGACATACCTTCTCTCTAGTACGCAAGCTTAGACACATATATAATATATATATATATATATACATACATACACACACTTACGCATTTAAATACATACATTTTGTTCACATTAGTAATTCACTAAGAAAGAAGTGAACGACCAAGTAACTCATCATCGGTTCCACTCGCTTATAGGGAAAAAGTTGACGTTATGTTATGCGCGTTTCGTTTCTTTGTATATATAATTACAAAATATACCGTAGTAGTTGTTGTTATTGTTGTTTATGTTCTGTTTATTTTTTTTTGTTTTTTTTGTTTTAATTACTTTACATACAAAACTATTACAATGGCATCTTACAAATGATGTGATTTAGGTTTTATGCGCATGCGCACTTTTTGTTCATATACATATATATATATATATATATATATATATAAGTGTATTAAGCATTAATTTAAATTAACACTTTATCGCTGATTGATAAATGTTTATACAACTCTGAGAATAGATTTCTATTCTATTCAGTAGCGCTTAAGATGGCGTAATATCCGTTGGAAGAATTTTTTAATGTTCTTTTATATGTTTTTCGCTTTTTTGCTTTTTTGCTTTTTTGCTTTTTTGCTTTTTTTTTTTTTGTTTTTGACTAAGTAAAGGAAATTAAATAAACAAACATAAAATAATCGCGAAATTAATTAAAATAATTCCACGTGAACGAGGTTAAAATTTCAATTAAAATCAATTAAGACAAAAAAAGTAAGAGAAAATTCGAAATAATGACATGCACGCAACGAACTTCGGATCCCCATCATTTTAAATGCAAAATGTGATGTTTCGTATAAAATTTTCTAATTACTAATAATTCCCTTAAATCAAATCTGCTACAAATTGGGCATTAATGTCCACACAAAGTCCAGCAAATATAATAAATTTTCCATTCATGCCTTCGATCGGAACAGTCGAAATTGAGTTGAGAAATCGAGGCGGATTTTCTCACGGTTAATAAATGACATTAACCCTCTCAGTCAGTTTGGCTATAAGAAATGGTAATAAATAAAAGTCTCGTTAATAAGCAATTCGCGTCCTTGACAGAAAGCTCTCTAGCATTCTTTCCATATATGAGGTAAAGGATTTGCAGCTCATTACTACTACTTATAGGTTATCGCTTGCCAGCCGTTCTGTAACTGAGTGCTTGGGCGCTTCCATGCGTCGTCTGTCGATTGCATGCAGCGATGTTTTGGGATAACGTATTTTGGGATTTGTTTTGGCATCTCATTATCTTTAAACGGGCTATGCTGTGTTTACTGCTAAGCGTGTCCACGGCAGGTGTCCTACAGAAATAAGAGACTCAAGAGTACTCATCAATGTAATGCGGCTTTCTCAGCCTTAGCGCTCTTAACTATTTAAAAGTTGCTTGCATATGACGCTTTATACTGCCAAGAACTCAACAACAAAGATCTTTTGCAACTATAAAATTTTCAAAATAAATGAAACAAAGAAAAAGTTCGTGGCCTTTTCTCATTAAAAGTTTAAAGACAAGCTTTTGTATTTTAATTGAGAAGTGTTTACTATATTTGTAGTTAAATCGTTAGGCTTTAAATGCAAATCTTCTGGAAGTTATGGGCGTACATGTGACGCGAGTGTTTGTCCCGAAATAAGCTTTAAACCAATAAGAGAGCTTTGAAGAGAGCGGTATAAATGATAGGCGGATGTGGAAAGCTTCGCGCTACATTACGGATGCATCGAAATTTCCCGGCGAAATTCTGTCGCTTTATGTTGAGTCATCAAAACTATCCATGGTGTGACATTGTCGTGATGGAAAGGGAAGTTTGTTAATCAATTCAATTATACCTCAATTGCACGTTTTAAGCGCAAGTTGGAGGAGTTCATGATACACGATTCCCTTCAAATCTCACTTAAAATAAAAGCATTACCTTACGTGATGTCTGTTCGGGATCTGCCATCATTTCTGCCGCGTTATATTATAGCGTTCTCGTGTGTAGGCTACTTTTCGGTTTAATATAACTGTGATCCGTGCATGAAAACTTGATTCGTACATCGAAGCTTTCAGGACGAAAATGAACAAAACCGCTCTCATCTACACTGTGAACACTGCCTAATTTTTACTCAAGTTTGAAGCGCTACGTAGATATTATAAAATTCCGAGAATTTGGTCAGAATTCTGCCACACCTTCACTTGGAGGTGAATTGGAAAATGTCAGGCAATGTCATCTTTTCGTGAATTTGGTCAGAATTCTGCCACACCTTCACTTGGAGGTGAATTGGAAAATGTCAGGCAATGTCATCTTTTCGGGAATTTGGTCAGTATTCTGAAACCACCTTCACTTGGAGGTGAATTGGAAAATGTCAGGCAATGTCATCTTTTCGT
>KK502408.1:1027545-1050015 GCA_000688735.1 Glossina austeni
ACACCTTACGTTGTTTTTTATTGCCATCTTTTCAACCTTGTTGCCACATTTTCATCGCCGCTACTTTCGCTAGTGCGTTTAAGAACTATTGTAAAATTGAACGCATTGCGTTATGGACTCCAATAACAATTTTTATTCACTACGCATGGTTTGTGTTTTTCTTTTTTTTTTTTCTTTTTTAACATCTTTATAAAACAAATGGATAAAAAATTCAATAGAAATAAAGTGGAGATCGTGGATAATACTTAATCTTATAAAAGTACCCTATTTAGTGCAGTCCAAGTATTTTATCGCAATCGAGTGGTGATTAACGTGATTAACTCACGTGTGTTGACTGGTTTTACATCTTTTTCTTTTTTTTTGCATTAAATCAAATATTTCTTTACTACTGATGTTTTGCATAAAATAATAGTAATATTAATTTATAATTATATAGTTTATCATCTGCTTACCAGAAGGAGAGAAGTTTTCATTGTGGGTTTTCGCAATAACAGTGGCAAGTTTTTTTATTTTTTATTTTTTTTTATTTATTTATTTATTTAGTTGTTTCTTTATATTATTGAAATACAGCGTATTTCCACACTTGACAGAACAACATTTTTTTGTACTGCAATTAAAATGTATTTAATTACGTTTTATGGTTATTAAAGCTTCAAGTCACTACCGCGGCAAGGAGCAGATAAAGTTAAATACAGCGAATACAACTTTTGATCGCTTTTCTTTTTTTATGTAAAGTACTGCTGTAGTATACTACTGTTTGTTGCGAAAATATTCCCCGCCGGGGCACAATACGTATCTAATGGGAGAAGTGGTGTTTTCTGGCAAAAAATCTGGGCTTGTCGACCTTGTCGCCTAGTAATGAATCCATTATGAATTTGGAATATTGTGTGTCATGTTGTATTTAAAGTTTATTTTCATGGATACTTTATGAGTGTAAGCAATCCTTTCATTGTCTAATTCGGCGCTTTGACGATACATTTTGATTGACACGGTTGTCAAATTTCATTACACCTATTATTCTTTCGTATTATTTAGGAGCTAAAGTATCATTATATGACGTAAGAAAATTTTCATTATAATTTCTCGTTTTTTACGGGATTAGGTATAGGTTTTAGGTTTAGCGCAAAAATAAGGATAATTGAGCGAAATTTTTATTTATTGATATTTGCATCTCTCTGGTGGAAATACTCTATTTAAACCACGCCTGCTAATATTGTTACATATGCAAATATGTAAGCCTTTAGCTAGCACATTGGCTTAACTGCTTGCGCAACAACTAAGAGTATTGGGTTATCGGACTACTGCAAAAATGAAAATAGGGCCAATAAGGTTTTTTTATATACTAGCCATGATGATTCTTCTATGATGACTATATATAACTTGCATTTTGTATGATATATTTTATTGAGTTATATTTTATCAGTTAATCAGAATTTGGCGTTGTTGTCAAATTTCATTAGTAATTGTTATCCTTTTTCCCGACAGATTATTAGCAAACTTTCCACACTTTTGTTGTAGGCTTGATTGTTGATTTTGTTCCTAAAACTGATCTATTTTGTTATTCGATTTCCTTCAATCTGTCTAGGAATATATTTAATTTCGATTTTTTTTTAATCCCATGGAAAATAGTTATTGTTAGAATTGTGTATAAAAATATGAATAAATGTCCTGAATATTTTTAGTTCATCATAAGTAATTATTACTAACAATCAATCAATCAGTGCTATCAAAATTTAACTCAGTTACCTTCTCTCTTATTATATAGGGACAAAGGTGAGAGAATATTTATGAATTTAAGTTCTCCCTTAGGGTGTTTAAGGCATATCGAAAGTCTTCTTAAAATTATTACCGATACCTATGTATCGGCAAGTAAATGTATGAACAGCTTCCTATACCAGTTTTTATAAATATCTCTCCTTTTCACTACACACTGTGGCTTTGTAATGAGTTTTTGTTTGTCTTTTCAATTCAGCAATTTTTCGTCTTCCATCCATACTCAAGATATTACAAAACCATTAAAAAGGCCTTGACAAGGCCACCATCATCCGTTTATATTATAGTCTAACGAATAAAATCGAAATTAAATGACAAGGGGTGTACGATGGCTGCTTGACTGGCTGGTTGGCTGGTTGGCTGGTTGGTTCGTTGGCTGGCTGAATGCCTTATTTTGGTTTGTCTGCCCGATAAGATGAGATGTGAGTTAAGTTGAAAAGGAATTTAACATGAAGAAATAGTTAATAATAATGAGAAAAAAAATTCCAACATTATTATTTCTGCTCAGACGTGTGCACAACACCGCACAAAAACACCAGAGTATGGTAGAGAATTTTAATTTAATAAAATGTTAAAAAAATAAATAAGTAAAGTAAAAAAAAAAAAAAAGCATTTCATATGTGATTTTATGTGTGCAACGACAGCGGCCACTCCTTGTTGTGTAGCACTGAATAAAATCCAATTTTGTTATTAAATATCTATATACATATATATATATATACACTTAAAAGATTTTTAAAAATTGTAACACAAACAAAGAGTAGCAGCGAAATATATGTTCGTCGAGCCAGTGAAGGACGTTTTATGCCTACACCTTAAAGTTAAAGAAATACAATCCCTGCTAACTACTTTGCATACTAGCGTCTGTCTGCGTTTGGAAATGGCTCTGGATTTTCGGCAAAACTCAAGAAAAAAGAAAAGCAAAAACAAAAACAAACAAAAAAGAAAATTTGAAAACAATTGAAGTTCAATGAACTTTTAAACTTTTTATGAAACGTTTGGTGTGGATGGTTTAACAAAAAAATTAAGAAATAAAATAACTCTTTTCCCAAGTCCGGGTAGCAATATTTTTCTTTTTTTTTTTCTTTTTGTTGCTATTTTTTTGTTGCACTTTTTGTAGTACGTGATTTGTGGTTAAAATCATTAAAACACTTTAAATTGCTTATCGCGCCACTTGGATCATACAATACGTTTTTCTTTTTTTTTTTCTTTTTTTTTTTACCACTTTTCTTGCATTTCTTTTCTTTGATAGTCGCTTGCAATGTTGACTGACTGTCTGTCAGCTAGCGCGAACGGTCGTCGCTGCTATCTCTCTTGTCTACTTACCTTCACCTTAAACAATTATGTAACTTCTTGTTTCTTCTCGTCTATGTTGTTGTTGTTGTTGTTATTATTATTATTATCTTGGCCCCTTTTATGAATACTCCAAAATAATTTATTTGCTCCACGTTTAGTTTCACGCGATACCACTGCTAGTGGCTTCTTTGGCCATTGTGATTAATCTGTTATATACATTTCGTAGAATTTTCTTGGATGACTATTGAAGGTTACCTAAGATATAGTTTTTGCTATTTTTTATAAAATTCTTATTCCTAAAGATAGTGAAAAATTGATTACGGAAAAGTTTACTCCTTTTATGTTACAAATTTGTCTCCCTTTTCCATGTATTCCTCGGTGTGGAAAAGGCCTTCGATAAAGTCTGGCATGTTGGGTTAGTCTTCAAACTTTCCTTATTTTCAAATTTATTCCAACTCTAATGTATTTGGTACTTAAACCCTATCTATATAACACGTATCTATACCTATTACCGCTAACTTAAAAAATAAAAGGAAAAACTTAGTTTGTATACTCTATAATATTAGGTGGGTGCGACTGATTCCTTCCATATTTTCGTAGAATGGAAGTGGAAATTTTGATCGTGTGTCTTTTGTAGTTTTTGAATAACAAGCAAACAACAAAAGATGTAAAGGTTTTCCTTGTTGTTGTTCCAATGCAAGCCTATCCTTTGCTCGGTTTGACTGATTTTCAATTTCTTTAGCAAATTTGAGCTCGGTAGCGGCCAGGAGAATGTTTATAACAGACATTACTTAGACGGACGGACGGACGGACATTGTTAAGTCGCTCCTGAATTTGTTGCTATTCAAGAATATATATAGGTTTTTGAGTCGCTGTAGCCTCGTTCGGACGGAGGGACGGACATTATTAAGTCGCTTCTGAATTTCTTGCTATTCAAGAATATATATAGTTTTTTGAGTCTCTGCAGTCTCGTTCGGGGCTGCGCAAAGTGCCGCTGGGCAGCATTTTAAGTCAAATACTTTGTAAAATTTCCACTTCAGATATTAACTGCGACATACGTAGGCGACACGGTAATCCTATTTTCATCTAGTGATCCCATGAGTGTTTCCTATGCACCGCAAACTCATCTTAAAAAAAATTTCGCTTTGCCTGAAGAAGGGTTTTTATCCTTCATTATCTTTGAATGGCAACAACGTCCGTATCAACGACTGCATAAAATATTTTGACTTTCCTATTAATCAAAGATTAACATGAATAAATCGTATAGAAAACTCTTTTGGCTAATTCGTCCAGAATCTTAAATTGATCTAAAAAATAAACGCATACTTAGAGCACCTTGCAATCCATACGCACCCATGCTTCACATTATACCGAACAGTCAAGTAACTTAATTAGTAATATAATCACGTAAATCCCTTGCCAATCTCTCTGCTGAACGAATCGAAAGAGGTAAAAAGATGGAAAAATGGATACTCATCCGCTGGATCCTCCATTTAGAAATGAATTTCTTTTTGTTTCTCAAAGCATTTTAACGAATCTTCTACGTTTGTAAATTTATTTTTTATTAATCTAAACATCACAATATTCTTATATTTTTGCTATTAGGGGGGGACAAATACTAATAAAATTTGTTTGGATCGGGCCATATTTTTGGCCACTCCCCATATAAAAACTTCTTTTGAAAAGTCGTTATATAAAAAAACTCAACTATTTCGAAATTCTAAATTGATTTGAAAAATTTGGTTCAGTTGGGACGACATTTTGAACCCGCTCTGATATAACCGTTTCAAGGAAAACGTAATCTTTACATGGGAAAGTCGTCTAAATTTGAACATTTTACGCGCAAAATTGGTTCATAATAGTAAAATAACAAAAAAACTCAACCTTACCAAATTTTGACCACGTAGTCCGTCTATTTTTTGGATACCACTGCATATAAGGATTCTCAGGATATGTAGGCGCTTGTGCCTAATTGGTTATATTTTATGAGGAAAATTTCTTCATGACAATAATTTGATATAAGAGTTAAGTGGATTAAGATTTGACCCACATGGTTGTAGATCTTGGACCCCACTCCATATAAAGTTTCTCATGGACAGTAAACCCTTTAGAAAAATGTTTGTTTTTTAATATTTTATTATCAAAATTGGTCCATACTAGCAATTTAGTTAAAATATTAATGGTGGCGAATTTGAATCACATAGATCGATATTTTAGACCCCAACATATATAGGGCTTATCATGAAAAGAAATCTTTTGTAAGGAGAGAAAGTCTAATTTCTACTTTTTTATAACGGAAATTAAAAAACAATAACATTTTTAGGATATAAACTGATTTTGCTAAAATTGGATCACGCCATATTATATTTGGGGAATCCTGCAATATAAGGGCTTTCATGAAAAGTATTTTTTAAAAGTTTTTAATTAAATGATAATAATAATTGTTGCAGCTCACGTGCTTTTTCTAATTAAAAAAAGTTACATCATTTTTATTGCATATCATTTGCTAAGCCTTCTCAGATGGGTGATTTTTATTCAAACAACAGCATGCTTCTCATTTATGTGAACTGCGAAAGCGATCCGAGTAACTTTTACTCACTAAATGTTTTAAGCATAAATGTGCGTTTTAAGGGACTCAAGAATGGATACATAACAGCCGTACAATGACATACCTGAGATCATAGGAGCTCGCGGCTATGCTTTTTGGGCATGGCTGATTTTTTTTTCGTCAATTTTTGTACGTAAAGCACGTAGAGTGCGTCGTAAAGTAAATGTGGATAAATTTCAGTCTTCTAACTTTAATAATTTCCGAGTAACGAGCAAAAACCTATAAGAGAAACAGAGTTAAGAGAAACAGAGTTGCGTTCAGTTAATGCTCCCCTGCGAGCTTCTGCTCAAACCAATTTGGCCCATTTTCAATACCAATTGGCATGCAAAAGCTTTCAATCTTTCTGCCAAATTTACAGTTGATATCTTCACTTTTGCAACCAGGCGAGTGCCAACAACAAACACCGGACAGACGGACAGACATGTCTAAATCAATTTAGAATTTCATGCCGATCAAGAATATATAAACTTTATAGGATCTTTGAAGCTTCCTTTTGGCTGTTACATACATTATGAGAAAACACAATATGAGTGGAGGGCACCTTCTCGCATACGAAGCTTTTTAGAACACAGAAATAATATTGCGTTAGTTTCGGCGGGGATCAACCCATCCTATGACATGAAGTGCACAGATAGCATTTAGATAGTGAATTGTTGTAGCGTTATGCAGCACTAAGGCTATCACATGAAAATTGCTCAACGGTAATGCATCCGCACAACAAACTCCCTTTAGATGGAAAGCAAGGATTTAATATATGCGTCGCTAAAGGCAATCATCGATTTCTATACCGTTTTATTATCAATTCATTGCCAACTTATTTCATAATTTATGCCCACGTCATTTTAAGTAGATTTTCCTATTATGTTGATTACTTCTTGAGAGTGATTATCTTCTCGTTTCAAATATTTGTTATATAATTTTTGAAAACATTTCTTCTTAAGCGAATTATTTAGTCAGCGCCATACAAAACCATACAAAAATGTAGTTAGTGCCGTAAATGGAAAATCTATGCAATAAATTTGTTCGCATACCATTTGCAAATAAATTCATTGCCTTTTGCTAAATTTAGAAAACATCTGCTATTTTTGGGGTTGACTTTGTTTGTGCAGAAACCTACGAGTCTTTTAAAGCAAACCAGAATTTAAAATAAATCTTTTCTTATAAAGAATGTGTCATGATTTTTAACCAGTTTGTCATTGCAACGATTAAAAGTCTAAACAACAAGAAGATGAAGATGAAGATGAAAACGAAGAAGAAGACAAAGATGAAGATGAAGAAGAGATATTTAAAAAAGAATTTTTATGCTTTTAATAAGAAGGAATTTTTGTTTTTAATTAAGTTGGTGGAAAAATGTACATTCCCTTGTTTTCTCTTGTCTTCTTTTTTTTTTTTTTCAAGTCGAGATATGCAATAATATTCGTTATTAGCTATATACATATAAATATATATATATATGTATTGAAGTATTTTTCTTTTATCAATTTTCGAATAAATTAAGATTAACTATTTGCTTTCTCATATTTCCTTCCAAACGTTAAATGCATTCGGATGAGCTATTTAAGCTGATGTCAGACTTGGGGAATGCAAAAAATTAGGTATCATTCATTACACGAAGGCTTTATTGCATCATATTAATATGGCAGTGCAAAGTGCATACATAGTATCATCATCTCAAATGAAAAAAAGAAAACATTTACAAGCAAGCACTTGCAGTGCAATCTTTCCTTACAAATTGCTGGTAAACTAACATACTCCGTTGATTTGCTCTAAGAATTTCATCAGCAATATCATCGTTATTATCATTACTTAGTTAGAAAGGGCAATTATATTGTAGTTCTAAACCCAAAAAAAAAACAAAAGGGAAATGTTGTCATATTTCATAGGGCATTGTTGTCAAATTTCTTTAATAAATTTTATGAAAACTTTTTCTCTGTTTTTATCCTGACAGTTGCAAGAAAATTACAAAACTTAATTGCGCTTTCGGGCTTTGATTTTTCGATACGTAACAAAGGGCACGCAGTTGTCGATTGATATTATTTTTAGAGTATTCAGAAAGTCGGTATCTATCGATATGAAATTTTCTTCTTATAATAAATAATTTTTATAGCGTTTATTGTTATATTCTACATGTACACACGTACATATTATTTTTCATGTCATTTCAGAGATGATGTTATGTTCGGTGCATTTGAACCTGCTGTCACAATTTGTTTTATGTTATTGGTCGTAAAAGTTTTTCTTGTCAAAAGCATCTCTCAGCTTTATTTCAATATTTTACGGGCATTTTTTTGTGCATATTACATCGAATGTTATTTCAATGCGGTGCGGCTTTCCGAGATGGCTTGTACGACTAACTTTGCAAAATTTATTCAATTTTTTTCGCTTTTTTCTCACCAATTTGACACAACATTTTTACAATCATCTCTAAAACTTTATTAGTTATTCTCATTATTATTATTATTATTATTATTAATAATTTTTTAATTTACGCGAGAGGCATCACTGGCACCTTTCATTTTGGATTATTGGCAAATTTCATGTTCCAGTTAGGTGCTAGCTAGAGGGAAGTGTTTGAAAAATTTCAATTTTGAAAACATTGAAAAACGGTTCAGCATAAAAAATTCCTTAGAATTTTTACACCCTACACCACGTATTAAGTTTGCGCGGATATATGCTGCACAGCACAGAGACATGAGATACACCCATCTTTGGAAATGATTGTGAATGATGAGCTTGTCTGTCCGTCTGTCCGTCTCATTTAGTTATTTTCAGCATGCAAGCAGGCGAATTTGGTACCCCGATCTGTTTTGGCCCAAGGATGAAAGCTATTGAAAATGTTTCGTTCTGGACCACTTTTTCGACCACTCCCTAAATAACGACTTATTTTGAAAACTCGTTGTACATGTCAGAACATGTAGAGTCGTATGGAATATTTAATAGCGTGCCGTGTCCTATTTACACTTTTTCTTTTATTGCTTTCCACTATCTCTCGGATCGTTTTTTCCCGTTAAAATTTCACTCGAACATCAGTCGGGTGCTGCAAAATATATTTTTTCTGATTTTTTCTTTTCACATTCTGGACATAAATAATCCGTTTGAATTTTGAACGAAATTGTGCATCAAATATGCGCTTATTTTTGATTTCATTCTGTCAGAGGAAGGGAACTGTTAAGGGCTAATGAATTTCTAAATTGTTGCATACGTTTGATTTTCGTTTTTGTTAAGTTTTATTGCATTTAGAGAAAATGCATTTACAGAAAATTTTATTAACTAAATATATTAAATGGTAGGTTAAAGCAAGGAGCGAGGAATAAACATGAGTTCTATGACACGCTAACTTAATTAACGTCTCCGTAACAGTTCTACTACTTATGCCCAATTATCTTTAATGTAAATATTACATCTCTTAATAGCTACACAGATACCATAAAACGTGTAATTCTCTTTTAATGACTGGATATATTTCATTATAATGACTATTATGGGTATAAAGGTTTTCCGAACACGAGAAAGGTGGCTTTTCACGCTAAGTTTCAGAATAATCAAATAAATAAATAAAAAAAAAAAAAACAAAATTAACAGAAAATGCGGAATAAAAAGGATGAGGGAAAAGAATTAAAAATAAATCATATCACAGTAGTGCTACTTACTGTAAGCCAAGTAGATAGAAAATTTATTACGAAAAATAATTCGTTTTCCTTTACTTAATAAAAATAAATGAAAATTAAGTAAAAAAAAAAAAATATTATAATTTCGTAATGGTTTTAAATAAAAGCGGAAGTAAGGCTTACCCTGTTTTCTCTCCATGATTTTCGTTTTTCCTCGTGTTGAAAGGTGTTTGCATAAAATTTGCAATTTTTACAAAATCTCTTAGAGCAGTAAGAGAAAAAGAAAAAATGAAAAACAAAAAAAAAACAGCAAGAACAACAACAAAAATAACAATCGCGTTGCTCACGTTGTTGTCAAGTGAGCCCAAATAGTGTATGAAACTATACAACAGCTCTTACCATTTAACTTTCACACACATGCATGCATGCACATAGTCTTCAATTGCATTCAAGCAGACGTAGAAAACATTCGCAGAAACAAAGCTTCACCTCATTCAGAAATTTGAGCATGAGCTGCACGTTACATTATTTTTCTGTTTGATTTCGCGTAATTTTCTTTAAGAAAAAAAATAAATAAAAATTAACAAAATTCTGGCCAAAAAACAGAAAAGTTGTTATGCATATGCATATGCAGATCAAATTCCGCTGCTATCATCGCGTATCATGTACACATATCTCATATTCAAACTCATCGTTTGTTCAAAGGACAACGATATACTATTTACATCAATCCGTTTGTAACATGCAAATAGGTGAACATAACATCACAACATTTTTCTATAACCTACCTAATAGCTTCTCAGCGTAGAATTTTAACTCTATGTGCCTTCTTCTCGTCCCTTTACCATGCCTTCTCTGACTATTTTCGAAAATCTCAACTTGGCACAAAAATTCAAATGAAAAACTGAATTTCTGCTCACACGTACATAATCGATCGATAGCTCGATCGGTTACTTTCTGTTCTGAATCGGTTCTGATTAATTTTCAGGTAATACTTAAAAAAAAAAAGCGGGTTTTTTCATACCCCTATGGCGGCAGGTTATCTAAAAGTTCACTTGCACCAGCACTTCAATGATTCGCTTTTATAGTCTTTCAATATTTTTCCCATAAGTTTTTCGTTCCATTGACTTTCAAAATTGCCTTTTCAGCAACTTTAATGTATATACATATTTATCGACATATATATGTATACATGTGTACATTTTAAATTATTTGTTTATCATTTCAGTTATTTTTATGATCGTCGCTAGAAGAGTGGTTCACATTAAAAAGCGGAAATTTTAGAAGACAGCAAAGAATCTATATATATATATATATATATATATATATATGCCATTAGTAATTATTAAGTTCCAAGTTCATTTGGCCAGATCGCATTGCGTTTCTGTTGTTCGCTGTTGTTCGAAGTATGGAGTTCATTACTACATAGAAATGTCTGCTGGACATCTGCTTAAACACAAGTTACTATTGAAAAGCAATAAAAAAATAAAAAATTTACTTTCGAGTTAATGATGGGGGGTTTAATCTGTCCCTACCGTGATGAGCATTGCCACCGGCAATTTTATCACGATTACACTGATACTCATTTCATTGATATATTTCAGTTTTTATGAAAGCTGCCCTCATTTCGCTAAGTCTACTGGCGCTTATATACACATATTTTTTGGCTGAAAAGTAGCGGGAAAACTAAAAATTTATAAATACTATTAAGTTAAGATTGTTATGTGTACACTTGATATCTTACATAAATTCCCACAAATGGTATTTTGATTTGTTCTTCGCCTTTCTCATCTTTCAAATCTTTGTGTGAATGTTTTATATAAATTAAAAACTGAAATTTATGTTAACTGCTTATGAAAGTATTTATCGACCTTTGTTGTTTATCAGAACTCTTTCGACAATAGCAAAACCAACTACGAATTTCGTATTATTTATGTGTGCAAAGGTAAAAAAAAAAGAAAAGAAAACCATTACCTTGCGGTAAAAAACTATGGACTATGAATAAATGGAGAAAAGCTTATAAGGAAAGTGTGCACGGAAGTTGCTTTGCGATTTATCATTACGAAGCCCTGGTTGGTAATTTCCCACTGATATTGATCAAATTAAGACTTTAATCTACTTCGGCCAGCATTTGTGATGACGCGGGAGATTAGCTATAACTTCAATATTGACTACAATTTATTTGAATCACATACAAGTGCTTGAGCGTAAAAGTCAAACGTTCACTGTTCGTCTTGTTTTGAATTTCATTCTTTTCAAAAGAAACGATGTCTAAAAATATTATAGTGGAACACATTTAAACCATTAAATACCCTACATCACTTCGCTTAGTGCAATTGCTCATATGGAGACTTTTCAAAATAAAGCATTATATGGGACGTGGTCGAAAAAGTGGTCCGATCCGAATTATTTTCAATAACGTTTCGCATTGGGTCAAAACAAATCGGCGTACCAAATTTCATAAGAATGTATCAAGAATTGTGGGCTGCATGTTAAACAAAAAAATAAAGGACGGGCGGACGGGCGGACGGACGGACGGACAAGAAAGTTTAGATCGATCGGTATATTTAGAAAGGTGCTCTTAAGTTTTTTCGGGTTTCGTATACATCCCCAAAAGCTCAATATCCCCTTGCACTATAACCGACGTAAGATATAATAACCGTTGAAAGCATATTCGAAAAAGTTTCTTGCGTTCATAGTGTAAAAGTACAGGAGATATATTAAAGGCAACGCGGGAAAAATCCCACAAAGGATGCTTCGAAATACGAGGCTTAAGCGTTCGGATATTTGAGACATCAATGGTTTAGTAGAAGATGTGCTTTCTATCGCGACTCCCGGCAGTATTTTGACACAATGAAATCTCATCAGTACACCATCGGGCACATCAATACGTAGCGCTTGAGCGAGATAGTTTAAGGATATGGAAGACAAGGAATGAAGTGATTATTCTCAGATTCTCAGTCTTGTTTGCTTTATTTTCTCACTGCATTAATTTCTTTTCTTTTTTTACTTCGATAAGATTATTTTTTTGGATATTAATCTGAAAATTGTTCTTTATTTTAAATTCATTTTATTTTCTTCTTCTTTCTTAATTTCTTCAATTTATTTATTTAATTTAAAGAAATTGTTGCTTAAAATTGCACGATTTTTTGTATACAGATAATAAAGTTTTTTTTTTTTTTAATTTTTCTTTCTTTAATATTTATTTAAAAAATTGATGCCATATTTGTGCGCGAGATTTGAAAAACAAATAATTAATATTTTTTTGATGATAATTAAAGACAAACACGAAGAATTTGTTTACATGAATTAAGTCATGTTTACAGCGCAGACTGCGTGTATCGCCTGTAGGGGACTATTTTCGAAATCCTGAACGATTTCATTATTTCTTATACTATTTGTGATATGGGTATATATAAATCTTGTGCGGATATATATACAAAACGCAGATAGATTTGGGATATACTTATCCTTCAATTTAGTCATGTCTGTTCACTTGTCTCTACGTCTGTCTGGCTGTCTGATTTGTGTTCACACTGCAGGTCGCAATTTTGAAATATTTTAATGGAATTTGGTACCCAGATAAGGCCGAACGATATACAAAATGAATGCAATCGGATCGTTTTTACAATCACTCTGCATATACGACCATATTATCAAAAACTCATTTTATGAAAAATTTGTGATATTTCTCTTTACCCATCAACGAAGGCTGAGAGATGTATTAATTTTGTAAAAACGTTTGCAATCTCCGGAGGGAAACTTCAGAGACCCCGCAAACTGTATATATTCTTGATCCGCATCAAACTTTGAATCGATTTAAGTACGCCTCTCTGTACGTTCGTGTAATGTCTGTTGTAAACATTCTCCTGATCGCAAAAATCGACTTCAAATTTGGCAAAAATACTGCTTGAATTGGGCGAAAGACACGCCTCCAAGTGTGTAGACTATGTATGCCTGCGCTTCTCATAAGGGAAAAAATTGTTTTTTGCTAACTACTCACAAGCTCCAGCAAATAAACACATAAAGTTTTAAGCGTATGTACTTTGAGCGATGCTGTAGTACCTGGACAAAGGTACTACAAAGGTACACCACACCTACCCGATATTATTGTGTAGGTATTAAAATTCCATTTATCTTTTTCAACAGTTTTATAACACGCAAGAAAATCCCCGTAAAGTATACAAATTCTTGGCCAATTTCATATTCGCACCTAAGCACGCCCGTCTCTTATTCTGTCCAATTTTTCTGTGTGTCAAACTGGTTCTCCCGTTCGCAAAAAAGAGATATCGGAAAATGGTCCAAGCAGATTAAGGGACACGCCTAAAACGCCCGCTTCGCACGCCTAAACCTTCGCTTTTCGTGTCTTTTGCTCGTTACTCATAAACTAGAACAGATACGCGATATAAATTTCCACAAATATTTTTTCTCTTCTCTTTCTTCAAACTTTGCATAGGTTGCATAGGTGGAAAAAGGTATAAAAGATTCGGTCGCAACCGAATATAATTTTCTTCCTTGTTTATATTTTCCGTGCGATTTCCGCTAGTGAAAACTGGCATTTTGGCATATGAAACAAATGCGAAAAATTTGAAATCTTATAAAAAATAATTTTAAATATGAGAATAATTAGGGGAAGTTACCTAATCGTGTAAGACGTGACGATCATAAGGAAGAAGAATGAGAAAGAATATCCTACTCGGCTATTCATTGCGAATCTGGGCTCGAGCGAGCAATTTGAAGTAACGATTGACGATTCGCACTGCACTTCAGCGACGTACGCCCATTTTTCGAACATCTACCTATGCAGGTATAATGACGACATGACGACAAAATAAATTTTTGGTATTTTAAGACGATAATAGGTGAAGAATTATATAAGATGATATCACCTGGAGTATATAGGCCTTGTTCGACTAGAACTTTTCTATTTGTTTTTAAAAGTGATTTTTAGTTTAGAAAATTCGTGAAATTTTCTTATTGCGTTGTGAAATTAAAACAATTGTTTTTTGTAACCGAAAGTTACTTAAATTAAATGGACCTGAAATGAATTTAGACTTTCCTTGCCACCTATGTGCTAAATAAACGCTTCTCTCCTATATAAATATTATTAACATACGTCGGTTCTAGGAAACCAGAAATATACAAAGCGAGTACATATCTGTTCAGCGATGATCGGCTAATTTCGGAATAATGTCTGGGTCAAAGTTGAGTTATTTCAACCCTACATATAATTATTTATCTTTCTAGAGCAGAAAGAATGATTTTTAACGAACGACATAAGTCTGTTTGCCCAAGAAGGAAAGAATGAAATGAAGACAAGTCGCTTAGAGGTATTCTTCTAATGCGGCTTTATTAAAAGCCTTGTCTTCTGGAAAGACTAAGTTCATCTGAAGTAAACACTGCATAGATTGTATAGCGCGTTTCATTTCCTTTCGGAATTCGAGTCAATATTGTGCAGCGTCGATTCGGGAAGAATTTGGGTCTCTTGAAATGTTTAGAAGAAATGCAGTTTTGTCCTAAACTAATATTACATTAGCACAACTGATTGGAGTCATGTTCAAATTTGAGAGTTTTTGGCCTTTGTCCAATAATTAATATAGGGTTAGATTACTTGAGATTTTTAATCCATAGATCAACTTTTGGACTCTAATAGAATTTTTGAGCTGCAAGTAAACGTGCCAAACCAAATGCTGTAGACAGGTTTAGCGATTGCGTATATCCCTCCAGTTACTTGTATAGCTTACTGTTTGATCAATAAATTTTATTATGTTTTACTTATTTATGGATGATTTATGTCTTTGACGAATTTCAATCTGTTTTTCTCTCCATCCTATATGCTAACAATAATTGCCGCTGTTATGGCAATTTTTAGCAAAACGTTTACAAAACCATGCACTCATTACTCAGGTTGATTTTTTTGTTTTTTTTTTTAATAACGGTATGTAAGTTTTTGTCTTTTGTATTATTGGTTTTGTTTTGTTTTCATTTTTGCCAGTCACTAAATTTGAAAAAAAAAAAAAAAAAACAAAAACGCATTGAGCAACATTTGTTGCGTACATACATAGAGATTAACAGACGCCAAAAATTAAAACTGGATTTAATGGGGGTTTTGCAAAAGCAAAACAAAAAAGATTTAATACTTAAACTAATCAAGTAAGCAGACTGTTTTAAGCGCGATTAATTTACAAAAGAAACGACTGTTTTTGCTTAAGTTGAATTTACGTTTTCCCATTTATAGCGTCCGGATTAACACTTGTATAAATCGATAAAATATATATATATATATATATATACTTTTAATCACCATAATATTCTAAATAAGTATTGCCTTGTCTGTCTTGCTGTCCGTCTTTGTTGGTACATTCTCCTTACCAAAAAAACTTAGTCTATTAAAGAGCTAAAAAAGAGCTAGACATCTATTTCTCTCAATATAAGATATTTTGTATGTAAGAAGGATATAGGGTTTGAGTTTTACTCGATAAATTTTTCTTGTCTTCGCTCTTGCATGCAAAATTATTAAACTATAAAAGCGACAACCACGAGTAAACTAATCTTCATTTTCGAACAAAAATTGCATGGGATAAAAAGTAATATTCTTTCATGATATTTTAATAGAAAGAGCAGGTTAAGTAAGGGGCAAAGATTTTGCAAAACCTGCGCTTCCTAGAATCAAAGTTTACAAATTCAATTTCAAATATTCAATGGACTCGTATGTCTCGACTTTGGTAAATGTTGAAGTCTTGTAGGTATTTGCTTTTAATCATAAGGTGTTAACAATTTTAGAGCAATCGTGAATTGTTTGCGATTTTTAAGTTCGATTATATAGAACATCTTCGCGATGTGGGCATTTCAGAACAAATTGACCGACATGATTAACATTATGCATTACCCTCATTACCCTCGCACGAAGTGCGAAAGTTCAAAACGTGAAATCACAGAATTATTCTTATAATCTTAGACATCATTGAGAGCTAGATTAGGTGGGAAAACCACGGAGCAGATGGAACAGCATACGTTTGAATAGAATTTAAAAACTATGAATTTTTCAACTAAAGCTCTATACCGGGTCACGGCAGTGTTACGCATCTTATCGCCAATTTACATCGTTTACAATACGTTCGCATAAACGAAAAATCGAAAGCTTTTTTTAAAACAATTCTTATTAGCGTGTGCGCAACGCAATCGCCCTCTGCCAATACGATTGACAAGGACAAGATGTGTGTACGTTTAAAAGTCGAGATTATGCATTTTTCTCAAAAGCTGAAGATCTTTACGATCAATTTCTTGTGTGTTTTTTGAATTAATTTATAGGTATATATATATGTGTGTGTGATTTCAATACTACGTGCAATAACGAGAAAGAGTCATTGGCTTGAGGCTTAGAGTGCAAATCCTTTTTTTAGATAAAAATCCCATACGATACCTACCCTTGAGGTATAATTGAAATTCACTATAAAGTTCGCTAGCAAATTGACTGAGGTTCGCTAACAAATACTTGCGATTTGTTGATAGTGAATATCCAAGATTTCCAATAATGTACAATCTGTAAGGTATGTATTTATGATTTTATGAGACCATCACATTGCACTTTCCCGCGTTTTGATCGATTTAAACACAATTGAGTTTATTCTCGCCTTCTTTACCTTTAGTGCCGAAGTTGTGTTCAAGTTGGCGCAACTTCTTCTCTACTTCTTTTAGGCGTATAAAATTCCAATAGTCGTTATTTCGATCCCAATCAGTTTATCTTTGCGACAATAAACTGAAATCAGAAATATCAGGTTCGAAACTATTGAAATGACGAATTTCCTAATGCCAAATTTATTTATTAATTTCGAATAATACTCGCTCGAGAAAGAGAGAAAGAGAAAGAGAGAGAGATAGAGAGATAGAGAGAAAGAGAGCCCTTCTCTTTCGTAAATTTCAGAATAAACTAGAAAATGACAACAAATTGACTATAAAATATTTATTCGTAATTATTATTAAATTTTATTAAATTTTAAAAATTCCTTTTTTTGTTTGTTTATTTTTTGTTATTCTTTTTTTTTTTTTTTTGCTTTTTGTTTTTTGCTTTTTTTTCTTTTACATTTTGTACATTTTTAAATCTTCTTTTTTTTTTTTCGTTGCTAATTATTACTTTTTTTATGTATACATTTCATAACATATTTTTCTTGTTTAATTTTCACTTTATTTAATTGTGTTTATTTTTCCATTTGATTTTTTTCACATTTATTTTCTTGCAAATTTCTTCGCTTTACTAAAAATAGACAGTCTTTCTAGATTAGCAAAGAGAAATTTAATAGAATTTCATTTCACAATTCCTTATAAATATTCTTTCACTCTCTCTTTTTCTCTGCAACTAACTCCTTTAACTAGTTCTTTAATGATTATACACATTAAGTACATGTGTTTTCTTCTTTTTGTTATTTTGTTTTTTTTGTTTTTTTTTTACCGTATGAAAGGCTTTCTTTTTGTTTTTTTTTCCCTTACTCTGTTTATATTCTTTTATTGCTCTCTTTTGCAAGTATGAAAAGGCATTAGTTTTTCGATATTCGACAAAAGAAATCGTTTTTACGTACGCGTCTTTTATGTTTCGTTAGCTGGGCTTTAGTATTATGATAAACACGTTTACTGTGTATTAACAACCGCTATAACCGTTCACTTTGAAACTCGTTTTAAAACTGACTCGATACTATGAGTTTTGTAGGTAAGCAAACAGTAACAACGGGCAAAACACAACACCACACCACACCACACCACACCACACCACGACCACGACCACCACCATCACCACTACCACTACCACTACCACTACCACCAATAAATAACTCATTGCGAAGCTTTACTATGAAAGCATTAGATATTCATGTCTCTAAGGTGTTTTATTATTGATATAAATGCACGGAGTATTTATATCATATGATTTTTCTCTTCTCATTAGTGCTTGTTTTGTTTGTTTCGTTTTTTTCTTTATTTATAACGAGTTATTTCAAGTATTTTGTGAGTATCATTGGTTTGTTGCTGTTATTAAAAAAGTCCGAGAGTTAAGAGAATATATATATGCTATATATAGATGCTTCATTGGTTACAGTTTTAGTCGCCGCACCAGTGCATTAGTTACTTTCGAGAAAACGTGCTCTCTTCTACTTATCCAATATGCTCTACAATATGATAACTTTTTACGATTCTTAAAGCAAAAAAAGAAAAAAAAAAAAAGAACAAAAAAAAAAATGCACTTTTTTAGCGACGAATGGAACTCTACTTTTTTAAGTTGCTCTCCTTATATGTCTTTTGTATACTCTTTCATTAAAATAGGGTTCTATATGAAACACGTAACTTGCCTGAAAAATTGGACACATGACTAAAAGATAATCAAGATATCAAGCAATCAAACGATCCGGACAATACGAAAGGAAGGTCATGAAATGAAATATCGGAAAGAATATTCAATCACTTTCTAAACAAGTGAATAAAAAACCAACATTTGCTTAAGACTGAATTTTTGATAGACGCAACTCAATTATAGGCGTGTTTGTTGATAAGCTTCCAAACTCGACTTCCGAATTTCAGTTAAAAATTATTTGGTCATACTTCAAACAGACAATGGGCGATCTGCAGGCACTGCTAAACTAATCTAGCATTTTAAGTCTATCAAAAGAATTTATACATACATATATACATATATATATATAATGTATATAATATACATATAACTCCCCGAATCTCTGTAAAAATAAGTGGACAGACAGAAAGACAAAAATCGGTAAGTACATAACTATCGTACAGTGCCGAGTAGAAAATTTGAAAAGTATTTTAAATTTTTTTCTCATTCTCTCTCTCTAATACTTGCTTGCGAAAGGAAACGATCAAATATTTTTACAAGAATGAAATTCAAAAGCATTATCGATACGCTTGAAACTAACTAATAAAGTCTCCGCATGTAGCCGTTCTCTAAGGTTTACTTGCATTCAACGCGCTTAGAGATTAAAAAGAGAGTTGCGAGTACTGAAGTGTTGTAGCCCAGCAAACAATATCCCAGACAATTGTGTTCAGCGATAATTCGTAAGGAAATTAGAAAAATATACCGTTATACCCAATTAAGTCAATTATGACAGAAAGACATACCGGTATCATACCGGTAGTTTGGGTCAAATTGTTGCATGTTGCTTTTTCGTGCAACGTCGCGTTAACGCTTCAAACAGGTGCGACTTTATAATGTGGGCTATTTTCTTACTGAATAAGGGATTTATATACTCAAATAACGGTATTCGAATTTAAAGTGAAACGAGGAGAAATGCAAAAGGCATACGAAATCAGATTTTAATACAACTTGAGGATACCTCATAACGTCTTAGAAAATCGAAAAACCGCCTTTACATGTTCATCTTGGAATAATTTTACAAAATGTTTTTAAACCATTGATTGACCAACAATCCGCAATTACATCCGCTCTTTATAGGCATAAAATGCCGATCAGAGTCGATTAAAACTTCGACTCGCTTGTCAGTAATACCGCTGTCAAATGATTGCAATCAGCCGAGAGCCGAGCAAGAAGCCGAAAAAGGGTAACGATATACTCTTAAAAATCTTCTTAAGACCATTAGCGTTGGCGCTTTTCGAAACGAGAAGCACTAGGGTGCTACTTTGGTGGCCCTTTAGTTAGGAGATTGTGCCCGCAGAGGTATATTTTGGACTAATCACATCTAGAGTAGCTACAACTCCGTATTTTCTATTTCGGAAATCAAGTCTTGTACATTTGGGCTTCTGGTCCGAATATTGGGTGAGGCCTAAGTGCAAGCGACTTGGCTGCGAAACTTCACTTGAGATCGGGTTAGCGTACCTTTGTGCTCACAGCAAGGGTACTCACGAGGTTGAGCGTCCATTTACAGCTTAATTGTAATTACATTAGTAGTGAAATTTTGGCCAGAGGCTAAATTTGAAGACTTGGTTGCTCGCGAGAAGAGCATCTACGAGCTCGAGTACAAAATTAAACAACAAATGATTGCTTGAGCCATAGAAGAACAAAGAATTGAGATATGCCTCGTCCCTAACGAAGGGAAGCCGTGTCGAGGAAATGTGTAATCTACCTACTGTTAAGGGTTAATTATCTCTGGAGAGACTACGTAGAGTATTTTCGCTCCGTGTATTGTTGGAAACAGGGGAGTTAAGCTTTCACGATAGGAGCCCATACTAAACCTTCTATAGCAACAATCTAAAGAATTTTCTGACGAATTGATTGAGATTTTGAGAAACATATGCGACTTTTAATATTTCATAAGATTAGATACGGATTGATTTTATTAGCGGATTAAATCCTGCTTCCGGGCACCTTCAAGTTTGTGAGCTTTTCCTTTCCTGCTTATAGTTTAATGCTCTAATTAAAGCCAAATTTTATGCCACATTGCCGTCAAATAAAATTGACAGCGCACTAAAAGTGCGCTATTAGAAGTACATGGTTTTTAAGAAACAGAATATATATGTACATGTATATATATTCCTTTTTTTACATTTGATTAATAATAACGGGTATTATTTAAGTTTGCGAATAAGTGTTAAATTAAGTATTAGTTTTCTCTTTTATTATTGTTATTAAATCTCGTTTATATTGTTGTTGTAAATTTTATTTATTATTATTATTTTGTTTCGTTTTTGATATATTTTTATATATATATATATATGTATTTATACTTATTTTACATAGGGTTTCAAGATAATGTTCCTTCTTTTTTACACCTTCGCAATAATTAGACGTTTCTGCAAATTTTTTCTCTAATCTTCTTGTCATAAAATATCCTCACAGAGATAAAAATACATTTTTTTGTTGTTGTTGTTTTTTGTCTTCTTTGCATACTATTTTTTTTTGGTTTTTAGTCTCATTTTTATCTACTAAATAGAAAAAAAGGCTAATTGATTGATGATTTTATATATATATATATATATATATATATATATATATATATGTATGTATATATATATATATATATACATATATAGTATATATAGTTTTTAGTTTTTTCTTCTCCTAGATAATGAATGTATTTGTTTTTAATTTATAACTATAAATTATTTATAAAATATTATAATTAATATAATGGTCTCTGTGTAAGAGTTTGTATAAGAAAAAAATTTATTTATTTATAATATGGACAAAATATTTTAATTAGAATTGTCTCTCTTCCCTTTCTTTTTTTTTTTCTTTTTTTTGTTATATTTTACTTAATAAATAATTAAATTTAAAGCTTATGATTTAAAAAATTAATTTTTACAACTCGTTGCTTTCGTTCGCAAATATTTTTTTGATATACTTTTTTCAAGAGTTTAAGTTTGTTTTCAATTATTTAATTTTTTAATTGTTTAAAAATTTTATTTATTTTTTTTTTTTCTCGTTCATTTTCGCTTTCATTTTATTTTGATTCGATATTAACCTTTTTTCCAAATTTCATGTACTCTACACCATTTCAGAAAAATCGGAGCAACTGTAAAAGGAGCCAAAGGTTTATTGAATGAATGGTTTTAGAATGATTTTTTTCCTTGCCTTCAATTTCTTTGTCTTAGGCACAATTCTTAGAAATAATTCTATATCAAAAAACATCGGGAATTGTCATATTTTACTCGTCCAATTTCTTGGATCTCGTAAAGGTGTATTCACATGAATAGTAAAGTACAAAAAGGATCGCCAGTCAACGGTCGCAAGGTTCAAATACCAAATGCGATAGAGTTTTGAACAAAGGCGAGCATACGATCCAGCAGTCTTTTAGTCTACACTTTGTAAGTTGGCGCAATAGCCTTTTTCAAGACATTAGAAAAAAAAAAAAAAAAAAAATTGTACGCGAACGAAAAATTTAAGCGTAAACTGAAATAACTTAATCACGTTCTTTGTAACGTAAGCGTAGGAGTTCCCAAAATGGAAAAAATGGAAAAGTTTACATATATACGTCCTTGATATTAATTGTGAATATTTTTGAAGAATAGATTCAAAGTGCTTTCGCTCCTTTATGTTGCAATTACAGTAATTTCGATTACGATCCACTCAGTGGAAGTCCCTTATATGTGTAAGCACCCTAACGTTCAGCAAGGGTGATAGACTACACTGTTTGGCTTTGAAAGTTCGTAATAATGTCGAGAGAGACAGAGAGAATGGGAAATGGAGAGGGGGGGGGGGGGGGGGGGGGGGGGGGGGGGGGGGGG
>KK502408.1:1050115-1063145 GCA_000688735.1 Glossina austeni
AGAGAGAGAGAGAGAGAGAGAGAGAGAGAGAGAGAGAGAGAGAGAGAGAAAGAGAGAGAGAGAGAGAAAGAGAGAGAGAGAGAAAGAGAGAGAGATAGAAAGAGAGAGAGAGAGAAAGAAATTTAAACTTAATTCAATTGACAGAATATGGTGCACAAAGGGCGAATAATCTCAGAAATTTTCGATACTTGTCGATCTGTAATTTGGCACAATTATTTATCAAAACTAAGATTTTAAGGCTTGTCATTAAATAGTGATTCCAAGCAATCCACAGCTAGCATGCCTAGAAATAGGAAAAAGAATTTTGTTTCTTAGATACATGATCTTGGGATGCTGTATCCATTCGGTGAATATAATCGCTTTACTATAATATTTTAGTTAATATTTTGTAATTTATTTCTTCATTTCATTGAAATATAGTTTTCAGCCCTAAGTCACTAGAGATTCAACAGCTATATTAACTATTTACCAAAAGTGTTAAATAAATTCTTCCCAGTTTGAGTGAGTGTCATTTTCTAAGACAGTCTAACGTACTAGAAACTAATTGAATAATAGAAACTAATTTTCCACTCATTAAGTGTTATTCTTTTAAGTGCTTTCTGGGGCCTAATATAGATCGACGTCGGATGATATTATTAACAGGCTCGAATGTGCATAAAATTTATTTCATAAAATTTACTAAAATGCTCATTAATCCTGCCTCTATGCATAGCATCTTATAAAATTTTCATAAACGTAATTCTCCCACTCGCGCCTACACATAAAATATCGTACACTAGATTAAAGCTAAAGTTTGCCGCGGCATTTTGAAATGGTATGCATCGATAGCGTCCCACTCCATGTAACGCAAAACAAAGCCTGCTAATCTCGTATATAATGTAATGAAGCGTAAGGGATGGCAGAAATGGCGCAAATTTAATTTTAGTTCGCTATAAACTCATGCTCAGATCTAGAAACTAAGATTTACTCTAAGGCATACAAAATTTTACATACTATGAGGGTGTAGAGCAGAATAATATCGCGTACGATCGATTCGTGTCAGGTGCGCTATGCTTATTTGATTTGATTGTTTCATTTTTTGTTATCGTATCCTATGTTATGTTTTTATTATATTTTGTTAACATATTTAAATGGTAAAGAAGAATTTTATAAGGTGTTTGAAATCTATATGTTTTTTTATATAATTAATTTCCAATTTTCATATTGATTTCTTATAATATCCAAATCTTTTATGAAAAGCAGTTATTAAGCTTTCCGCTTTTTCTTTATTTAAATTACTTCTTTTTTTTTTTTTGAAATCGTAATTTTTTTATTATATAAATAAAATTTCTGCCTCTTTAATGCTTCCTCCATTCAAACATATTCTCTAATCTAAGGCCATTTGCTTGCAGTTTGTGTAGCATACACTAGCGCTTAACAGTTAAGTTGAATTAATCAGGAAAAGAAAAAAAAGAGCAAAAAACAAAAAAAAAAACACAGACTTGTTAGCTAAAATATATATGTTTGTTATTCTTTTCCCTTCGCAATTTTTGCTTTTCTCATTTTTTGTTTTTGTTATGTCTTTTTAATTTTTTTTTTTTTTTTTAATTTTTATTTATTCTTGTGTCACATGTTGCTTTAAAAAATTTCATTAATGACGGCAGGATTTAATTGAGTCTCTCAGATGTGCAATTAATTAGTAAATTAATTTTTATTATTATTACCCTTTTTTTTTTTTTTTTATAAAACTAGATGGACAAGCGATTTTTCATATAGTTTTTATTATACATAGAAAAAAAGGGTGGGGGCAGGGGGGAGGGGGGAGAAACTTTAAAATCGACTAACACCACGGCACACTATCAAAAATTTCGCTCGTAAGTCGTAACCAGGAAAGAAAAAAGAAAAAGAGGATAAATGAAAACTTTTAATTATTTATATAATAAAACTTTAATTTATGTTTAGTTTTTTATCCTGTTTATACAATAAAATCTAAGTACTCTTCACATTGAGATTAAATCAATTCTACGACTTTAAAACTTTAAGGCTCTTTCGTCTTTCTCTATTCACAAAATAACTTAGCTGTCATTTTTGTTATATTGAAAAAAAATTACTCTAAATGCTTACATATATCCCTCTAACCGACTCTAAGTACAGTTCTAGCTAAATTGACAAAAAAGCAAGTAAAAACTTTCGAAAACTCTCCACAGACCATAAAGCGGTTCTGCAAAAAAAAAAAAAAAAAAAAAAAAAAAAAAAAAGACGATAAAGTAATTAACTGGCAGCAATTTCTGACACGGAATTAGCGCGGCGTCGTTTGGTTAAATGCTTCCAAAGGCGACGATTAAGAGAAGGCTTATCCTGCAAACAAAAACATTTCATTAATTCAAGACCTCTCCTTGTCTCTTGTTCTCTTTCTGTGTTCGTTTTTGCCACCTACATTATCCTTTCTAGGCGATACCGGTGAACCCCGATGTACCGGTGTACTGTTAGCATTAGAATCATTAAGCGAGATTTGTGAACAATTAGCCGAGGAAGATAATTCCGAGTTGCGACGTTTGATAAAATTGAATCTGCAAAAATTTCAAATAATATGTAGCGGAAAATTCGCTCTCTGTTCCTTGATACCTACAATTTATTGGCTTTACTGAAATCCATTAGAGCCGTTTCATCACGTACCAATTTGCGTGTACGCTGGGATGCTCCTTCATTCACATCTTCCGTCGTAGTAGTAGTCATTGTCATCATCGCTAGAGCTTGACTGCTGCTCGATAAATTGTTGCTCTTCATCGTCGCCGTCATTGACGTTGTCATCGTCGTTGTCGCTGTCCCCGTTCTGGCTAGTGAGCCACTCTTCAATTGAGACATGCAATATATCTTCTCGCGTCTCGCTAAGATTTCCAGATCGCTTAATTTGTTTTCGTCGCTGCTGTAACTGTAATCTTTGCAATTGGCGGCGACGTTTACGTTCCCGTCTCTGCTCGGAGCCGCAGATGCAGAATTGCTCCATGTATTTCGATTTGGCTGCAGGTGTTGTGGAACGCCGCCGACACGTGCCGAACCAACGAAAGGCGTTGCTGAGACTGCTGTTGTCAGCGTCTGCTGTTGTAACTGCAGGCTGGTGCGTGTTCGCCGATTCACGGTGGGCGTATCCATCTTCGAGTTTCGCTGTTGAGAGTACGATATGACAGCCTCTTTTGGTTGAACACGATTCGTGGCCGAGCGATTCAATAAATCGCGACCCGTCAGACGGTGAAATGTGGAGAGGTCGTGCCTACATAAATACACACTATAAGCATAACTCTTCTGTTTTTTTGCTTTTGCTTTTGCTTTTGCTTTTACTTACCCTAGAATAGTTGTTAGATCTGGTCCAGGATCGTAGCATATCAAGTCTTCGTCGCCCAGTATATCGTGATTGAGTGCCAAACGCATCTCTAGACGTGGACTTAAACCGGAGCCAACTCCTGCTAGGGCACATGGAGATTTTGTAGTTCTTTCGTCTCCCCGATTGCTTATATCGGTAGCTTGCGTTTGTTGCTTCGTCTGCCTGGGTTTTGGTTGCGGTACTTTTTCCTTCTCGTTCGTCATCGAAACTGTTGTTGATGAGGTTGAGATTGGCTTTTTCTCGACCATTCCCAATAGCGACGTCTCGATTATTGTTGACGATGGTCGTACTTTCGTTACCTCGGTATTTTCTTCGGAAGTTTTGATATTGCAAACATCCGGTCGTTGACTTTTCCTCGGCGTCATTTTGGGCGCAGGTGTGACGTTCATGATGCCAACGGTGGGGTCGACGCTTTCGTCTGCACCCGCTAAATAACCATTGTCAGCAGAAACGCCAGATCTTACTGGAGGCAAAGGCTGTGAATATAAAAAAAATTTTACTGAAGATAAATAAATAAATAAATTGAAAGAATCGCACACTTACTGCTTTTGTTGTTGCTGTATATGCTCCACCTGTTTTTAGGTTTGTTCGTGTCAATAAGAGACGTCGTGGTGGTGGTGGTGGTGGTATAAACTTCGCTGGCCGAGACGTTGTTTTGTTCTTCGCTACCTCCTCTATTTTGGAGTAACAGTCGTCTTTCTCTTGCTTGATAGTGACGTTCACGTTGCTGATTGTTGTAGATGTCTGTGAGTGAACCAGACTCTGTGTCGTTGCAGTTGTAACTTTCATAGAAACATCGTTGTCTGTTGTTGAGGTGGTGGTCATCGTCATTGTTAACGTCATGGAGGATATAATCGGCGTCACGGTTTCGGAATTGTACGCAATTGCGAGATCGTTGCTGTTGATCGTTGCTGACGTTATTAATGGTTTCGCAGCACGCGGTTCCAGTAGGTACTCGCAAGATGAGGCCTTCAGTACTGTCGATGGCAGGCTGTGCTCGACCGTGGGATTCCGCAGAGGTCGTGGCCCCAGTATGGTCGTTTGAAGATTCGGCTGCAGACGATCCTCCGTCGAGGTCAGATCCTCCTCGTCCTCCTCGTCGTAGTCCGCTTCGTTCGCAGGATCCTCGTCGCTTGAGCTTCCAGCTTCCGAATCCTCTAAATAGTGGCCATTTGTCGTTGTTTCCCCCTACCAATTGTGTGGAATAGAATTCAACTAATCAATTCTGGTTTAAAGCGAGCAATTCAAAATTATTACGCGTCTGGCTTTTGGTTATTTGAAGACATAAACTTGGCGTGATGGTGACTTTTTTTTATTTTTGAGATTAAGTTTTAGTGGTGGTTAGATAGTGATTGTGATGGTGATAATTAGATGGTGATTGAGATAGTGCGGCGACATGAAGCCACAATATTCATAAGTCGTTTTTAATTTGTATTAGTTTACAGTATTGAACGTTTTGCTAGAGTTTAACTAAACGCACTACAACTCTCTATGAAAGTTGTATAAATTGAAAGATCATTATAATGTTGATGATGACGATGATGATGATGATGATGATGATGATGATGATGATGGTGATGATATTGATCATGATGATGACACAAAATCAAGATGTTGAAGATGAGAGATGTAGTGTTGAGATTCACAGAAACACACACATATATTTATATATATATATATATAGATACACATACATTTATAAACACATAGAGTTTGCAAAAAGGCGTATGGTGAGATAGGATGAAGAAAAGACGTTGAGAAAAAATCATAAAAAAAGAATTGAAAACACAAAATATTTGTTAATAGGTGCCTTATGAAGAAAGTAAACTATTGTTTATGTTAAAAGAAAGTTATTTGTCGAAAATAAAGCATTTATTATATTTTTTTTTTTAAATTTTTTAAGCATGCAGAAAACTCTTTTCGGTTTAAAGATCACCCACCTTTTTTAATTCTTCACTTTCCTGTTGAGTCTTCTCTTCATCACTTTCCGTTTCCTCCTCGAATAGTGGTTCTAGACGACGTCTACATGTGTTTCGCATACATACGGCAAGTCATACGTATGTATTGATTGATGTGATGAGGGTGTATTTTGGTGTATGATAATCGGTTGTACAGTAGTTGTTAATGGTGGATGTATTGGTGAAGTTTTTTTTTTTTTTTTTTTTTTATTACAGAGAATTTTTATGAGATTATTTACTACTTTATACAAGAAAAATGTACAATAACAGGTTAAATGAATAAAGGTGTGATTGCGTCGGTCTAGCAACTTGACTTATAAAACCCCGAGGAACGAATAGAAGGTAAAAATATACGCGACACTTTTCTAAAACTACACCGGACCTCTAAAACTATGCCTTAAAGCCTAGCATTCTCAGGCACTTTTCAATATATTGCACACTAATTTTGTAATAAATTTCCCCAGTCACAAACTATGGGGGGTCTCATACGATTTTTTGTCCTAGTACACTATGATTTTCTTTATTATATATAACCATAGGACATTTTTTTGAGTAAATTGGGTTTTTGCTTATCTATATTGGAGATTCCGAACATTAGAATGGTCTATATTCGGAAGAGAAAATATTCAGTTTAACGGTTATTGCTTCGAACTGCAATTCGTTCATTTCCATCTACAGAATTTGAGCTGAACGACAAATACATCAGCGTAGAGAAAGCACCCACAACATATCTATAAGATGGCGTCGACTGTTATTCAGTGATAGTAATTATAAAGCCTGGACTATCCAAAATGAAATAATTGTGTGGTGAAGACGGGTCTTAAGCTATATTTGCGAAAAGGTCACGTTACACGCATAAAAGCATTGAGGAGTTAATACCTTTAGCGAAACAAAAATAATTCAGGACAACTAAAGAGTGTGGAAAGCATTTAAATTTACGGTAAGGCTTGCCAAACTTTACAGGCGGAATGCTATACTGTATGGTAGGGCCTGCTATGTCCTACACTATCATCTACTATGGAGACAGTGCTCACTTATATCCATTTGTATGGAACAGACCCATAGACAATCCGAATGAATTTAACATATAAGCACCCAAAACGTACCATGCTTGACCATGTAATGATGTAGACAAACTAAAAGATTTCTATTCCTATCTAATCTACAACTACGTGATATGATGCTCGTTAATCTTTTGGTCTTGTTTATCTATCTATTCAATGAGTGAATGGATGTGAAGCAAAATGTCATAAAAATATTTCTCAACAATATAGAAGAAATAAAAACGATAATAACCTGTAAAAACTACAGATAATCGATTAAAAGTAAAAGAGAAAGGTTCGAAAAAATAAGAATGGAACATAATTACTATACAATCGGTTCTTAGGAGAGTTACGTAATAATTACTCAAATCTAAAAGAAGATTAATTTATTTAATTGACTACTATTGGAATCGATATAAAAATAATCTGATTCTGCATATTCTGAACATACCGTGGTAGTAAGCCTCGTATGGTACTGGCGGTCATGGGCGGAGCCATCAATAATTCATCCATCATAAGTTCAGTATCATCGTCGTCGTTCAGCGAGTTACTAGATTTGGTGGGTGACTGCAGAGTGCAATAAGGTTATGATTATTCTGCCAAGCTTACGCGGTTATAACTTACGGAATGTGTATTTTCTGAATTTGCTAAGTGAAGTTCATCATTATCTCCTCCACTGGTAGGAGTGCCCCAAACCTCTTCGCCGGAAGTAGCACCTGAAGTGCACTCATCCATTTGCTCATCGGTCTCTGAATTATTATTTTGTATCGAGCTTGAGGAATGATCTTGGTTCCAGCGTCCCAAGTATTTGTCTATAAAGGCTCGAGATTCTTCAAAGAATGACATTTTTCCTGCTACGAAAGTTGAAGCGCGACTTGCCCAAGCTGCACCATTTGATTTAGCCCCAGATAATAATTCGTCAGCTTCTTCATCGATGTCGTCGTCACGGTCATCGTCGTCGTCGTCGTCGTCGTCGTCGTCACGATGATTGTACAGAGCTTTGGTTACGACTCGGATTTCGTTGTCCAATTCGATATTATCAGCCCGCGCCTTATCCATTAACTCCTCGTCATCGTCATCATCCTCTTCATCGTCATCCTGGTATTCGGCCATATTCTCCGAAGGCTCTAAACGATCTTCCGAAGGTAATCTTTCTAAGCTGGACATAGTACCGTATCGCCGTAGAGTGGTGTTCATAGGACGATATGGTGGTTCTTCATCTAAAGGCGACTCATCACAAGAATCTTCAGGTATATTTTCGATGATGGCTTGCCGCGGAACATTACTAATAAGCAGATTGGTAGCCGTGCTAGTAGTTACAGACATATGAGTGCCGCTGTTATCCCAGACATTAGTGGAAGTCTTAGTAAGCACTGAATCTGGTGTCGGCGGTACCACAGCTATGGTAGGAACAAAACCATTTTCTATATAGCACGAGCTAGTTGTTGTAGGTGTTGGCAAGGGAGCAGTAGGAGTTTTCATATTTAGTAGCTTAGCCGCTGGAGTAAGTTGAGCTAACCCTATTAACATCAGGGAGAGATCTTCTTCTTCGTCAGAATCAGCTTTGATGGCATGATTGTCAACATTCTCTTCTTCCTTTGGATCAATTTTTTCACTTTCCTCACCGCCACAAATGCATTTACAGTTTTTGTGTATATTTTCATAGAGCTCGTCCAGTTTATCTTCCTGCCTGTTGGAAGTTAAAACAGGTGACTTTCGCGGAGACTCTAAGAGCTTGCAAGTTTCATGTTCTAATTCGTCTGGGCTAAGCGTGGTATTGGCAAAATCGGCTGGCCTGCATGGGCAATTACATGGCAGGAATTGTTTGCAAGGACTACCGGAACTGTGGCTTAATTTGCTAGGCGATTTTACCGGTTTAGGTGTCTGTGGCTTAGAAGGAGATTTAGGTGTTTGGGAGGAAGGTTCATTTTTAACCACGGTAGCCATCTCGGTTACGGTTACGGTGGTGAGCACTTCCTGATCGGCTAACTCGATATTTTCATCAACTTCTTTAGCCACCTGAGGTGTGATTCTAAAACGTTTCGGCGAAGCTAGTTTAGCGGCCTCTTCTTCCATTTGTTGTTTTTCGTTACGTGTGCACTCATCGCCCCCTCCCGAACCTGAATAGTGGCCATTTAATAGAACGTTGGCCTCATTGTGTTCATCTAAAATTCGTAATTTATGGATGTTGTGGGTGATGAGTTTTCGGACTTCCTCCACCCCGCTACTGCCGCTGATGCTACTGGCGAGTGCTCCCTCGTCGGTGGCTTCAGATTGATAAACATCATCACTTATAAGTTGAGCTACATCACTTTCAGTGTCGCCTGTCTCACGTTTACTACTACTGGCTATTAATTTCGATGATGACCGCTCACTAGGATGTTCACCAGTTACGGTACTAGATGAAATGCTAGTTACACTACTTGCTCGACTACCACTACCGTTTATCTTACAACAACGATTTGGTGATGATTGACTGTGCTGAACTTTCAATGAATTACTAATTAAGCCGGTGGTGTTAGATGAATCTTCCAGATTAGCTTTTATGGATTTCGTACAAGGTGGTGGTGGTGATGACGGTTGAGTTTGCCCAACTCCACTTTTCCCTACAGCTGATGGGGATGAATTTTGATTTTGTTGGCAATTTTTATGGCAATGCCGGCAAACGGCTAATTTATCGAGTACAATGGGACTAGAACGTACTGTTATCTGCTTGCAAGGAGATGAGCGACTTGAAACATATAACTCTACTGCTTTATATTCAAGCGAGAAATCATTTATTTACCTGGCTATCTGATGTGGTACTGTGTGACTGCGACACACCTTCTGAGAAGTTATCGCTCATGCTTATCTCTTCAACTCCGCTTAAGCGCTTACCCAATCCATTGGTCTTAGCGTGTATATAACCATTTTCTTTGACCAAATTTAGTTCTTTGGTACGTTTCTCCAACTGCTGACGAGTCCAATACGTAATCCTTTCATCCTGATCGCTATCCGTATACAAGATATGCTCGTCTTCTGGACCCAAAGTCTCTGGAGAACGTGCAGCGGCTAAACGAGCCTGCTCCTGTTGCTTATCCAATTGACCCTTCATCCAATTGGCCAAATGCAAAGCACTTGACTTTGCTGTGCCAGTTTTATTTAGAAAACGACATTTCTCGTCAATCAACTTTTCAATCTGTTCCGATACGTTCGACAAGCGATTACTCTAAATAATTAAAAAAAAAAAAAAAAAAAAACGGAGACAAGATATTAGGATAAAATTAATTGTCTAAGAAAACGTAAAATAGGAAAGAGAAATAAAATTAAGTCACTTTAACTTTTGGAAGAAAGGTTTTTACTCGTTTAGAAAATTTTGTGATGGGCTCATGGTAAAGAGATAAGTTACGGTGTTTTTCTTTTTCTTTTTCTTTTTCTTTTTTTTCTTTTTCATTTTTAATTTTTAGAGTAATTTTTAAATGTAAATTTTTGACAATAACCAAAAAAGGAAAGGATTTAAAAAAATGCTACAAAAATATTCTTTGATTAAAAACGCTTGTTATGTTTTCAGTTTAAAAAGCTTAAAAATTATCCAAAAATATCCAGAGACCATCACATATTGATATCATTTATTAATATATCATCTTTTCTTTTCTTTTTTTTTGTTTTTTTTTTTGTTTTTAATTTTTTTGTTGGTGACTTAATTTTATTTATTTAAAGACTTTCAAGGAGATAACAAATTTTTTTTTTTAAACCTTTTTCAATAACAACCTTTTGCTCTTTCGTCTTAGGTATCCATTTATATATTTGTTTTTTTTTTTTCTTTTCGAATATAAATAATTAATAAACTTACAAGCGTTTTTATTCAAAGAATTTCTTTTATTTAGTTTTTCTTTCTGGGGGAAAAAATCAGTTTACAAATAAAAAGAATTTTTATATATATTGCTCTAAATATATATACATATATATATATGCATATGATATGCATATGGAATATGCATATATATACATATCTACATATGTATAAATATATATACATATATATATATATATATATATATCTATACATGTGTATATATATAAGGGTTTTTTACGTTTATAAAGTCTAGAGAGTTACCATTGGAATAAATCTATGTATGTAAGCATATCTGTTATAAAAGTTAAGAGGATTAATGGAATGTAAAAATCCTTTTGAACATTAAACGAAAACTTGAAGGATTAAAAAGATGTAACAAAAATAAAAAATAAAAAAAAAAAAATAAGTAATAAGTCGGAGTGCAATGTTACTAAAACCGATCCAGAGAGTTTGGAAGACTTCCACTTTCAATAAATAGGTTAACAATAAGAGAACAAGTAAGAACATACCTTCAGCCTGGATTTTTTTTAGAGACATCCGTCGATATTTTATGCAATTTGCAAACAATTGATTGTAAGATTCAATAAAATTAAAACGAACTCTTTTATACTCTAACTCTAACGTCACTAACTTGTTCGTTATTAGACTGTAAAGAGAAGAAGCGAAGCAAAGAGACTGAAAAATATTTTCCAAGGTTTACAAAATTGCAATTGCCTACGCATACGTGTATTCGCGTGTTGGGCATAATCTGTGGACTTAAGCTTCTAACTAAGGTATGACGCTTCAGTCTTCTATTTCAAATTTCAATAGCGACCCAGAACCCGAAAAGCTAGGTACAATTGACAGATAGCTTGTTCCTGATTTCAAGCGTATAATTTCGGGCAATCGGTATCATTATATTTTCGTTGCCTTTTCTAGTGAACCTGATAAATATTTATTATAAATTTTACATCTATGCTCGGTACAGAGTTACAAGTTCTTGATTATTGAGAGGATCGTTGTAGACGATTGCCCTCGCCTATCTATTTAGAGCGTGGCGACCACAAACAGGACTACAGATGAACAGATCAACGAAAGGGCAGGGAAAGATTGATTCATTCGATCAGGAGGATGCTTACATAGTTTACTCTAAGGATTATATCTGAACGGTAAAAATTGAAGGAAAACAGCATACTGTTGTACGGTGAAGGGTTTAAAATTTGCGAAAATCTATTAAAAGCTCATTTTTAAAAATATCGCTCGAAGTCTAAGGTTGTCATAATTATACCGTTCACCACTACAACGTACTAGGTACAAGAGTGTATTAAGTTTGTGCGTATGTTTGTAACACCCAGAAGGACTTGAGATAAATCGCTTTTATTAATGGTGCCGACCAATTCGGAATCGCTTTCTGATTCTTTTTTAGTATTCAATCTACAGGTTGCGAATGTGCTTTGGGCCTAAGGATGAACGCTATTGAAAATGATTTGGATCTATCTATGGAAAAATGATTCTGATCTGGATGATTGTGCGCATAACCGTAATGATGGATCGTAGCCCAGCATAGTGTTTTTACTTGTTCTTATAATTAATTTCAATTAGAACTCTGGAACGATCCTAATGGCATTTAGAGAAAAGTTATGAAATTAATATTTTTGCTTTTAAAGTACTGCCAGCATAAAATAATTATACAGTCAATTATTAACAGATACATTAATTAGATTCTGTTTTAATAATTACAAAAAATAAATAAATAAATAAATAAATAAATAAAAAAATATAAAAATTAATAAGCAAATTTTTTTTACATAATTTAAAAAGCATATTTTTCATATTTTTGTTTTTTACATTTTTCAAAAATTTTACTTAATAATTTTTCTTTTGCTTTAATAACTATTTTAAAAATAAATTAACAAAAAATGAAATTTTCTTTTGTTTTTTTTTTTTTTTTTTTTTTTTTTTTACTAGCTACAAGTGTTTATATTATATTAATTAATTAATTAATTAATTCATTTCAATTTACTTTTTTACTAATTGGATAAGAAAGTAAAGGAATTTTACTTTTATGGAAAACAAAGGTATTAGGAACTGATGATATTTGATAAATACGATGGAAGTGTAAGTTTTCTATATACGAAATTGAATTTTATTATTACTAAATATCTAATTATGTATATATGTATATATATATATATATATATATATATATATATATATGATTCATAATAAAACGTTTTACAAATATATATATATATATATGTGTAGATATATATAGATATATATATGTATTGTATTATATATATATTTATATATATATATATATACATGTATATACATATGTATATATATATATATATATATATATATTTGTATATGTATAATAATAATAATATGTGTATATATATATAATAAGTGTATAATTATATGAGCTAAGCAACAACCAGATATAAACAATATACATATATAATATACATTAATTATCTAATCTGTAATCTAAATAAATGAATGTATATATATATATATATATATATGTATATATATAAACTACTTCAAAATTTGTATTATATGTAAACTTATAAACTTTAAATATTTTTATAAACGAAGACAATGATTAAGAATTAAGAATTAAAGAAATCTTCGAAAATTCAGACTGAAAATAAAACAAGAAAACAATTATATATATGTTTTAATACCCATCACCATATTGCATATCATGTCCAATTGCTAAATGAAATGATTATACATTTATGCGACATCTTGATCGTATATTCTGTCGTACAATCTATCGTTATATATATATATATATATATATATATATATATATATATATATATATATATATATATATATATAA
>KK502408.1:1063245-1126691 GCA_000688735.1 Glossina austeni
TATATATATATATATATATATATATATATATTTCATATTTATATATATATATAAGTTAAATTTTTATAAGTGCACCTATAGACGGATTCAGATGATTTTCGAAATTAATTTGATAAGACTGATAAGAAAAAGTGTTAGTAAACTTAGAAAAGATGGGTGGTCGATAGATATGCAATCAATCGTAGGCACGCTTGCAGCACAATTTTATACGATAAGAATTTATGCAAAGTTTTAGAATAATATTGCATTGGTTTCAAATTATTGAGAGACATAATTCGAATTTACTCTTTAAAGTTTTCCCCCCGATATAGCCGACTTATACATAGCCAGATTTTTCACTTTCATTTTGCGAGTTTAATATATGAACATATGCCTCGGGAATATGCTGCCAAAACATTGCTTTTATAGCTATATAGGGCAAATATTATTCAATCATCTCATAATAGCGCCCACGCCAATCGGTGATAAGCGCTTGGGTCAAATCAAATCGAAAAAAGATAAGAAGCTGCTGCAATATGCGATTTCCCTTTTTCTTATAATTAGTAAAAGCAAAATTGAGATTCGCATAAGCGGGGTAACACTAACTCTATGAAGATCGAAAGGAGGACAGTCTGTCTATAGATGATTGAAAAGAACACACGATACAGCACATGGCTAATTAATGTAAAAGTAATTGCAAATTTAAAAAAAAATGCCATTTCGATCAAAGCGATAAATTCGAAATCAGCAGCAAGCAAAAGATTTTCTTTTTCGTTTCGATTTTCAAAACTTCAAAGCTAAAGCAGGCATTGCCCAAAACCATGATTTTCCTCAAATATTTAAGGAAGACTTGCCAATTTCGTTTTATGACGTTGTGGCTGAACATTGATTAAAAAAGCGCTTTAAGGCTGAGTACAGAGAGAAACCCGATATATAAGCGCCCATAAGAATGAATCGAGGCGATTGATTTCATTTGTCACTACCAACACCTGGTGTGACCAAAGCGGGCTATTGAAATAGCAGATTTTGATTCATCAGTAAGAAACGTTCATCCCTTCCATCACTGTCATGCACATCACTCTCAGGCACATCTCTGATGGTTCGACAATTGAAGGAGAAGTTTTGATGTAACCGGCACCTACTCTCCTGTGACTATCTCTTTTCTCACTTTCCGCAGAACATTCTTGACGATAAAAAATTGATTTCACAAGACGTCTGTAATGATGGATTAAGAGTTTTGTCAGGAAATGTGTAAAAGAATTCCGTTCAAAATTCTCTGAGATATTTCTCGGACTTAGTATATTTCTAGTAGGTTAACACATAAAAATATGGAGTAAGTCATGTGTTCTTACTTCGGTTTGTCTGCATAAGGATTCTATAGCGAATGCTCTGAAGGCCATTGAAAAGTAGAATTTAAAGCAGAATTTCTGCTATTTTTCTAATATTTTCAAATAAATTTGTGTTCAAAATATTTATTTTTTTTTTTAATACTCCCTTGCAGATATTGCGATCAGTGTCTTAGGCTACGCAGTTATGTGTATATAGCGTAAGATTCTTATAGTCTAATGTACGATATACGCAATGAACGTCTCACCGATCATTTAGAAAATATATATTTTTTAAACATTAGAACAACGAATTACTTGTGATGGGTATTTGAACAATAAATAAAAACTGTGTTTTTTCTCTTTTCAATTTTTGTCGAATCCATGAAAATATTGTTAATAAATTCATTTTTAATTTTATATTTCTAAATAAAAAAATTATAAAAATATATTTTTCAAAAAATTTTTTATAAATATTTAAATATTTTAAAGAAGTAATTTTGCTACTTTTTCAATATTCATGAGCACATCATCTTTTAAACGAGGTAGCATTTTACGTTTTAATTAATTTTTAAAAAGAAAAGTGAAAAAAAAATTTTTTTTTTTTTTTTAAGATCTGTTCTCAATGTAATAATTAAAAGCTAAGCAGCACATCGATACAAATATGATTTTTAGTAGATTTTATGTTTTAAGAATTCTCGAAATATTCTCGAAAAATTATAATTTTATTATTATTATTATTATTATTATTATTTATTTCGTGTTTTTTATTATTATTATTAATTGTTTTTTATTTTCAGATGATTTTAAGGGCTGTAAATAATAGTAAAAGAGGGGAGGGGATAATAAGCATAAAATGCAAACATTGTTTCGTTCAAAGCACAGTGTTTTTGAAATGTTTTTCAGAAACTAAAGAAAAATGAATGAATTGTGCTGTGAAGATTTTCCGTAGTTGTAAACAATAAATTATAAAAATTTCATTTTATAAAAATATACAAAAAAAATATATTTTTAATATTTTTTAAATCATTTATCGTATACTCGCTACCAGAGTAGAGTAGAGTGGGGATATGCTAATTTTCGGTCATTGCGCTTATCGCGGCCAGAACAACGCATCGGGGAATATAAAAATTATTGTCTACTCTTGATTACCAAGCAGAGTAATGCTCGTTAATCGATAATATTTTTTTATTTTTTTTTATTTTGTTTATTATTTTGTTCAATTATGTCGAGGCATTTCTACTCCCTCATTATTCGGCGACTATTTGCGACGGTGCGCTTCGAAAAAGGCCAAGTCATTCTTGCTATTAATGTCCGTCTGCACAAGCGAACATATTTTTTTATTCTAATTATGAAAAATGCCAATCGCATTATAAACTTTTCAAATTAGTAACGAGGTAAAGTGCACGAAACGAAGATAATAAGATAATCGTAATGTCATACGGCATGGCAAACTCTTCAGTTACTCTGTGAGCTCTTTTATTTCCTCCCTTCAAGGGCAGCTGGCGAAACTGTACGCCTTCATCGGGTTCGGGGTTTTAGCAAAAAATCGCCTCAGTTCACATACTATTCATAAGTTCGATTAAGTTCAAAAGCAAGTATTTGATAACAAAAAAAAAGAAAAGCTGTATATAAATATTGTGAACTGAAATCATTCCGATTAACATTTAAATAATTGACCATCAAAATAGCTTCCATAGCTTTGCTTTAGAGTTTCGTAGCCCTTGACAATGCCGTTGGCGTTAAACAATGCATTATGAATTTAAATAAGGGCGGACACTGTGCTTTAGTCATCAGAAATATTCTCATTAGCACCAAGAAAGCTTTGAAATAAAAATTTAACACAATTTTTATAGCCAAAAATCAAATCACAGATCAAAAGAATCGGGTGGTGTGGGCTTCATCGGTAAGACCCCGAAAGGATCATCAATTAAAATATTCTCTTCCTCGTCATCATCGTCGTCGTCATCGTCATCGTCATCGTCATCGTCATCATCCTCGTGATGAAATTCTCGCTCGTCACCGTGAAAAATATATTCTTCGACGTCGGTATCGTAACAAGTGTCTAAGTTGACCTCGTGTAAATTCAAATCCAATTCCAAGAGATCCCAAGAACCACCGAATTGGGCTAAGGGTATAGTTGGTGTCGTTGCGTTGGCATGCAGATTTTTCTCTTTCGCAGAGTTCGTAGGCGATTGTGGTACAAAATCGTTCGAAAACGTATCCAAGTCGTGAGTTTTGAATGTCAATTTGGTAACAGAGGGCGAAATATTTGGCGTAGGTGTTTCTGGCGTAGCCAAGGAGTGTATCACCGAGTCTTGCAATACATCGGATTCGTCAATAAATGAACGTCCCACTGAACTTAGAGAGAATTCTAAAAGTTTTTTCTGCGATGACTTTTGCGAGTTTTCTGTTAGCGTTAAGTTTGTTGTAAGATTATTGTTATCCGTTTGCTTGAATGTAAATAGAGAAGCGCTAGTTAGACAACATCTACCTTCAGAGTCTATAAGTAAAACCCGTTCTTCCGAAGATGAATTATCCGAACAATTTTGCCTTAAAAGTAAGGCTTTAAGCTCATAATTAGAGTCATTACCAGTTTCTATGGAAGCCTCTGGTATGGAGGTGAGGCACTTGCAAGAGGGTACATGATCGCCTGAGCCTAAAGTTTGAGTATTTAAACTACTGCCGCTACACGATAATAAATTTGTGGAATTATTATTGCTGGCATTATAAGAACGAGCGGCCGATAATGGTCTGCCTTCTAAAGTTTGAGGATTAAATAAATGTCTACGACCGCAAGAAAATGAACGCAACGAGGTTACACTATCCCCGGGTATACCGAGGCAAGCTACATTACCGACCCCTCCAATAGATCGTCGGTAGCTGGCTGGTGAATTTGTTTGCGAGGAACAGGATACCGAAGCCTGAGTGGTTTGTGTCATGCGTGTGCTACAGCGTGAGGCTAAAGTGCTGGCAAGACGTTGCAGATTCTCAAATGAACCGCTCACGTCACTACCATGTAACAATTTGCTACTATCTCGTTGTAGACGCACCTGTTGGTGTTGCTGTTGTTGCTGTTGATGTTGATTTCGTATGTTTATGCTATCCATGGAACTGAGTTTGATAGAACCTATTGAAGCCGAGGCTACGCCAATATCACTGAGAGGCACCAAGGTATTCAAGACATCGGGGGAATCCAAAGGGCTAGAGAGTGGTGTAGAACCTAAAGCAGCGTTTACCAAGAATCTACAAAAAAGAAAAAAAAGAACGAACCAAAGAAGACCATTGAGGATCATTGAGGAAATAATAAACGAAGAAGAATTCCGCTTACATTTGCCGTTGTAATAAATTTTGCCAGACAGCCTTTAACTCTAGGGAAGGTGCTCGCAATATTAAGCTCTTACGTCTGGCTCCTTTTTTGGGAGTTTTTGTTAAGTCCGGTGCACAATAACCGGTAGGGCTCTCTGCTAAACGGCCATTAGGGTCCACTGTCAAACGAAACTCGGTAGCTAGGAAAATGAGAAAAGAAAAGAAAAGAAATTAATGTCGCTCTCTTCGCCTCTTTCTTACGCGCACTGACTTTTTTTTCTCATATGAAAACAAGAGTCCACGATGTTTGCGATCGGTATTGGCTCTTCGGTTATAAATAAAACTCGATCTCTGCTAACTTTGGCAAATACTATAATATCACTGAATAATAAAGTCCAATAAGGTTTCACCGATCTACCCTCCACTCTAGACAAATCACCTCCGAAAATCCATTGTCTTCCTTGCACAGCCAAAGTGAATGGTTTGCATTTCGTGAAAACCATACGTGACTCGAGATCTTGCAGAGTCAGTAAGGGTCTACCCTCGCCCAAGGGCTCCATGAGACCACTGCTAACAGTAATCTCGCGATAAGCTGCCTGCAATTCGCTTATCACCGTAGTGAAATTCTTATGTTCCTCTGTATCTACGTGACAGTTGGAGGCTAACAACTGCATTAGTTTTAAAATTTCGCGAAAATGCTGTAGTGGACGGTGTATGAACATAGTAAGATCCGGTCTTTTACGCGGCACTGGTGGTTCGGTGATGAACGATATAAATTCGGATCCTGTTTGACGTGATTTATTAACCAGCACACAGTCGGCCCTTTTAATACCATTACAATATTTTTTATACGCTGCACAGATGGCAGTTGTCTTAGACAAATACACTCTTGAAGCGAAATTCATTTGCGGCTCTTGATCATCGTGACACAACTGCTCTAATATATCCTCAGATATGCGTAGCAATTCGTCGATATTTTGAAATAAAGTTCGATGATCGTTCGGCGTGATCAAATCCTTGCGCTCTTGCAACGGCTGCACAAAGCGTTGCATACCAAAATGTAAAGCAGACATAAAATTTTGTTCGCGACTTATCAGCTGCAAGAGAAATTTACGACGATTGTCGCTTATCGGAGCGATGGACTGCAAATGAAGAAGAAAAATAAAAGCACAATTAATTAGATCTTTAAAAAGAAACGAGAGCCTAGGTTGAGTCGAAAGTTCTGTTTCAGTGACAACATATCGAACAATTCATTCCCAATAAGTTCTAGTTTTTAAGTTGCAATCAATTGCAAGTCGATCAAGAATTTTTCCTAAGATTCTTACCCACCACGCAAACACAGCAAACACACTTCATGTAACACGGTAGCGATCAGAGAGAAGTTAGAAAAGAGAAAGAGATGGGAAGGTGATGGCCGCAGTCTAGTGGATCTAGTGCTACCTATCACTAGGTGTTATGCCTTCACTGATTGAGTGCTCACCGCAGCTACGAACAACGTAAACTTTATCGTACTTGAAATTTGAATACTGACTAGTCATGCGGATAAGTATTCAACATACAACAGAACTTACGCTTCAAACATACACAAAAATAAATTAAAAGTTAGTAAAGGGTAAGTGCTCCGCTTATTTTATCGTCAAAGAATTTATAAAAATTCCCAGAAATTTAATGGATTTTGATGATAGAAAAATTGTAACGGATGTAATTGTAGTTGTAGCGGTGAGCGGTGGAGGATCGAAATCTCTAATGAAACTAAAACAAACTTTGTTGCCATAACTTCAAAGTAATTGAAAATCGCGAACCATAGTTAAGAGTTTCATGAACAGATATATGAGTTTTTTCGTCTTTGAGGTTATATATGATTAGCGATTGTTTTAATTTAAAAAAAATTCCTCAGACAGTGAACTTTCTGTACATACTTCGATACACTTTTTCCTCTGCACAGCAAATGTCGGTGTCAATGAACGAAACAAGTGATAGTCTCTAAGCTGCTTAGAGCGCGTGCTTTACATTACTTTTTTCATGAGATTTTATTTAGTTGGTGTTGTCAAGTGTTCGATAAAAGTTTCCTTTTCGTACTTTTTTTTTTTGATCAATAGATGTACAAGTCATTTTGGTCATTTTATGATCGAATAATAGGTCTCTTTATATCTTCTGGGGCAGTAGGACCCAGATTTTAGAAAGTCTTAGCAACACATAAGTTGTTAATAAAAGCATGGAGTAATCCCAGCTATTGCGAAGCTTCTCAGCTTTACAACGAATGTCGACGACTAATGGAAGCTGGGAAGCATTTCGGTACACATTCATCACAATACAATATTTTTTTTTTGCAATTATTTTAATAACAGGAAAAATTTCTTTTAGCCAATGGTTTTTTTTCCTACAAACTTGAATGCCTTTAGACAAACCGAGGCTTGCAATTTTACCATTTTAAGAAAATTTTTTATAAAGGCGCTTGAACTATGATGATGATGTGATACAAAGTCAGATTCAGAGATCACTAAAAAAATTATTTCCACTTTAAGGTTTCATCCTTATCATGATTTGCTAAAAAGTTTCAAAATTTTCTCCTCCCAATTCGTTCAAAAGAACGCTTTTAAAGGAAGCCCAAATTAAAGTTTTATAATTTGGAAACTCAGACCATTAACTTTATTGTTGCCATAATTTTCGTCAATAAAAAAAAAACCCAAAGTTTACACCATATCAAGGCTTATTTTGCACAAGAGCATTTGTACGGAATCGAACGAATTGTAAAGGAATCAAAAAATAGACGACGTCGTCTAAATTCAGCGCAGTACATTTACACGACATCTTAGTACTTGGGAATAATTTTCATGATAATATTCTAAAACTTGGACCTGTTTGCTACAAAAGAGATTATTTGTTTATGGGAGAGTTAGTTGATTGGGAAGTGGATTAAATCATCAGTTTGTTCCTTCAGCTCCAACTGTTTAGCGTCGACTTTTTAAGTGAAAATGCTTAGCAATTTTCTCAGCAGTTTTTCTCGATAAATATGGAAAATGAGAAATTTTTTTTAATTTAGATATAAAATCAAGGCTTTGTAGAAGGACTAGTCCTCGTAAGAAGAGTGTGACTGAATTTATTTCCAATGGAGTGCATTCTTGACACAAAATGTATCCCTACCCCAAACTTTCTCAAATTATCTCGAAAATTATCTGCTGTTGCTTGAACACAGCAACAACAAATAGATAGCGACTTGATAGATAGATGGACAAAAGGATAGACAGGCATGATTCTAAATCGACTCTAATATGCTGGCCTTGTGTCACAAGCTATGTGTAAGTGATGTATAATGACAACGCTGAATAGCGTTGAATAGCGAGCATACTGAAAATCGTGTAGTTGGAAAAATGGCAAATGAAAATTTAAAGCTAAAAAAAAATTTATTTACTATAAAAATCTTGTTCATCTTTGCTTTTTGCTTTTCTGATTTCCAATACAAACAGATACGTTTTTATATTGATATTTGAACGTAGAATAAGATCAATTATCGAAGAAATAGTTAATTTTATATTTGCAATAGTTATGGCTGGACTAGCCTAACTTAACCTAACCCAACCTAGCTAGTCTTGATTGTGGCTATCTTTAGTAAAAGGCGAAGAACAAAAAGTATTGATCTTGAGATAATTGTCAGCAAAGTAGGTACAACTTCATCAATAAAAATAAAAAAAAAAACCATTCAAGGAGCAAATAATTCTTTTATATCGATGGTTGATTGAGTCAACAAAATTTAACTTAAATAAAATCGCACTCTTAGGCAATGGCCTACTTTACAGGTAATCGAATTAAAACTGAAAAAGAAAAAATAAATTATAAAATAAAAAACAAATAATTTCTTTTAAATTGTAATATGTTTTTTTTTATTATCTGTTAAAAGGAGAATAAAATAAAATATAAAAATAATACAAAAAAATCGTATACTAAAACACAAGGCAATGGTGTGAATGTTGTTCAAGTGAAAATTCAAAAAAAAGAAAAAAAAAAAAGAAGAAGAAGAAGAATAAGAAAAATGTTCGTTCATAAAAAACTTAACAATTCAAATGATTTTCTAACAATAAAAGCGAATGAAATATGCATTAAAATTAATAAATCAGAAAGGAAAACATAAACAGAGTCATAATAATAATTTATAAATAAAAAATAACATTGAAAATGAATTTTCTTCTCTTTCATTTTAAATAATAAATATAAACGATTACTTTAACAAGTTTATGTATGTAAAACATATTCGAAAAAAATATTTAAAAAATCATTATAAAGTTATAAGAAAAACAAATTATATTATTTAAGCGTAGAGATATAAAAAAAATAAAAAAAAAAAAATAAAAAATACGAACGCAACAAAAACTTGCTTAAAATATTTTATAATCAATAAACTATAATAATGATTAAAAACGAAAATATATTGAAAAGAGCAAATTAAACAAAAAAAAAAAAAAAAAAACTTGCTTAAAATATTTTATAATCAATAAACTATAATAATGATTAAAAACAAAAAAAAAAAAAAAAAAACAAATTGATAAAGAAATAAATAAAAAATATTCTTTATAAATAATAATATATGTATTGATGTAAGCCACACTACGACATTGTAATAAAACAAAAAAAAATTAAGATTTAATTTTCAAGTTATGTTTTTTAAAAATTTCAAATCAATTCTTTTTTTTTTCTTTTTTTTTTTTTTTGGTGTATTATTAAATTACTTTATTAATTAAATTGAGAACCTTTTCGGTTTGTTTTTCTCGCCAGGTATAATAATTTCATGTGAAATGATTATATAATAAATAGTTATGTGGATTGTGTTTAAGCTAAATTTTTGAGTTAAACCCTAGAATAATTTACGAGAATAGAAATGAGATGAAATACTTTTTGTCTCTCTCAGCTTTATTTGTCCCCTTGCGGCACGAAAGCCGGCAGTTTTATTTATTTATTCTATCATAGTTAATATATGAGCCGGTTTTCTGTTCAATTTTCAAAGTTAAAAGTCATCCCGCAGTTAAGTTAGGTTACGTTTTCACGTCTTCAAATGCGGAAAGGAGCGCTTACGCACGTAGATGCCACGTAGGCCAGTTGGCCTCCCAAAGTTCGTTTATCGCTTTTATGTTTATTCGGCGAAATTCGTTCAAGTTTCTTTTAACTGTCGAATGTAGAAATTCTGTGTTTTTATTTTTCAAAGAAAACAATTTCGACCTCTGCCAAGTTATCAACACATTGCTTAGAAAGTGCAGTTCGATCGGTATTTGTGGCAAACCAGTGGGTATTTTAGTTGATATGATGGATCTGGCCAAGTGCATTGGGCTTTTGCTGGCTATGGTGATCCACGTGAGTCGTGAGGCGAGTTTAACTGATCAAGTCTACGAGTCGGTTCTGCTGCTTTTTTGATCAATGTATAGCCAACTTGACTATAAATTTTACCAGATTTTACCTGTTGAAAATACGTCTTCTCCACTTGATCCTAACAAGTACCAAAGTTTGTTATCTTCCGGGAGATATTTGACGTCTCTACTCATATAGATGATTGCCCTGTAAATTCTCATTATTAGGCATTAATCTGGCCATTTTAAGTACATAAAATATATGCGAGATTGTCGTTTGCAGGTCGATTTGCTCTTGCACATAGCTTTAATGCTTGTCAAGAGTGCGTTTAAATGTCATAAATATTATTGTAGATAAATAATCACTAACGGCGAAATGCCATCTCTAAGAAACACCGGCCAAGATTCATTTGTACTTTTGGCAATTGCGCGACGTATCAACAGCGCTGGTAAATGATTTAAGCTCTTAATCAAAATTCTTTACCTATTTGTATCCGCATCGATATGCGGACAATGAAACGTCTTGTTAAAGAAAGCTCGTGCTAGCGCGTACAGTTCACAACGTGATAGAACTCAAAAAAAAAGAAAAAAAGAATAAAAATAGGGGGGAAGAAAAAGTGCTCGTCCATTGAAATTTTCACTTTTGATTCGAACACGTAGTGGTTAAGAACTGGTCCGGAAGTCTTTACGTTTACTTTGTGGGCTGTTTTGTCACTTGTTAAATCGCATTGCGGCAGTCATTGAGGTTGGACGAACTTTCAATGAATGAATTGTCAGTCAAATCAACGAAGAGGACGATATAATCTACTGTTGACTCAAGAGCTTCATTAGTAGTAAGTAGACATTGATGCCATTCAGTGAGCAATTAACGACAAGTTTTTAGTTGGGTTGGGTTGTAGTGGACATGTATTTCATCGAAAGAACCTTCTCATACTTCAACCACCGTAGTGCCAGGTTGGCTGGAGACGTACGGAACAAAATGACACGACGAAAGACGTTCAGTTCCAACAGCGGCCATAAAAGCGTGCAATAAGTGCGGTGTAAACGCGCTTTAACACGCGAAATTGCGTGTAGTTCTCCTTTTTAGAGGAAGATTAACTGCAAGACAAGACCGACCGTGAGATAACCTACATCACTTCGCCTTGTACGATACCTTCTTAGAAAACGCCAAAAATCATATCTCGTCATCATGTAAACCTCAAAGTGTGATATAAAAACTTGCTTGTCATGAGAACTTTTAGATAGGGTGCCGTCCAAAAAGTAGAGCTACGTGATCTATATTTCGCACTTCGCTTAATGCTTATGTCAAATTTCTACTAATTCTTATGCTAAATTTCTACAAATTCGTCAAAGTCGATTTTTTCACATCGAAAAACGTAGCACTCGACGATTTTTGTCAAATCCTAAATTTTTTCATAGGACGACCTTTTCAATATAACGAGCCTTGGAAGAAGATTCATCCATGTCGATGCACAAATTTCGTCAATGCACAGGCAATTGGACGGACAGACAAGCTTATATCGATTCAGAGAATGACTCTGCAACGTTCGTTGTAATAAAACGTAAGGCAATTTTTAGTTCTCCTGGATATTAGGAGGCATCCGCGAAAACCTAATATGTCAGCACTGTATCGATACCTGTGGTGTTGAGTCTAATGCGTTTTAACTGTGAAATTAAAACCTAAATTTAATGCAAATAAAAAAAATTGAAAAATATAAAAAATATGAGCTAAAAGTAAAAAATTATTTTCTAAAAATTAAAAAACATGTACCCAAAAAGGTGGTCTTCCACTTTTTTTTTTTTTTTTTTCGTTTCTAAACTTCTTGAAGCCATTTTCTTGCTTTTCTTTGTGGAATGTTTATTTCGTTAAAAATTTTGAATATTTTTAAGAATATTATAAGTTTTTTGCCTATAAATTTTTAATATTTCCTACACTGTATCCTCTCTCTCTCTCTCTCTCTCTCTCCTTCTCCCTCCCTCTTCGTCGTACTCTTACATTCGCCCTTCCTAAAATTGTGTTCTATCAAAGTTTTTTGAGAAAAAAAGGAAAAAAAAAAAAAAAAAAAAAAAAAAAAAAAATGGATTTCTTTGTTCAGACAATAACGCCTTTGCCTACCTCTTTACTAAAGGTGACTTGTGGTAAATTTAAGCGTCTCTTTGCAGCCTCTATCGATGAACTGGTGCCCATTGAACAGGCAGTAGGTGGCCGTGGCACCGATGCTGGTTGCGCTGCTGCTGGAGCAACAATCGTACGTTTCGTTACATTGTTCGCGTTAATACACAATTCTTCGCTGGCCGCGTAATTACTATTAGCGCTTGGTATGCGTGACATTTTGCCGTTCATTGGTAACGTATTAGTGGCATATGAACGTGAAGTACCGGCGGCACTGGCGGCACTGGCGGCACCACCACCCATAGCACTGCCAATCGCCGTACCAGAACCTGACCTTCTGAAAATCTCCAATGTTAGGGTGGCACCCTGTGATCGTATTAAATTCAGAACATCAGCTTCTGGCATTGTTACCACATTATGCTTATCGACGAATATGACATAGTCGCCGGGTAGTATTCCGCTGCGATCTGCCGATAGGCCTGCTTCAATTTTTTCAACTCTTGGCGGATGAGTCCAGACAATGGAGAATCCGAAACCGCGCTCAGCTGTACGCGTCAACTTTTTGGTCATAGTAAACGGTGTACGACCCACAGGTTTTGAACCTGAAGAACGCCGATCACTTGCCGCTGGTGTCGCCTGACCGGCCGTTGTCGCTTCAGTACTATTTGGTGGATCCAATTCCAAGAAACGTAAAAATAAATTCTCATCAGCATCGCGTTGATGTAAAGCCTTTTTACTTAAAACCATGGGTGCTTGTTGCTCACCGACCGCCAATGGCTGAGCCATGCTATCAATGCTTATGACATCGTCATCATTGCTACGCATTTGTGTAAAAGTGTTAGCCATGTTTATCGAGCACGTTGTTCTTGTTGCTTTCGCTGTTATTCGATTCTGATTCAACGGTAATTGTTGCTGCTGATCTGATTGTTGTTGTTGTTGTTGTTGTTGTTGTTGTTGTTGTTGTTGTTGTAATATATTACCATAGAAATGATGAGCCGCTATCAATGGTATGGCCGGTTGCGGTTTATTTACACATTCTTGCGATTGCAATTTATACGAGCCATTGATTTCCTGATGCAACAAAGTGAGCAACGGAAATGACATGCATCCCAAGAATTCGCTACGCCTGTAATGAAAAAAAAGAAAATAAAAAAATACAGTAAATAGACAGAGGAAGTGACAAACTGACTGAGAGTAAAAGATTTCAAATCTGTGATAAGATGTCAGATTCGCGAAAGGTGACACAAAGAGGTGTTGTTAGGTGTTCAACGAAGAAAATTAACATTTAACAATTTTTTGCTTTCATTTCATTTCTTGAAATAAATTTAACTAAAGATTTATATATATATCTGTAACCGATGGTGGCTGGATTCTTATCAACCAAAAACACATCAACATTAAAGTTGCATAGCTTTTCAACTTGCAACGGGAATGCGTAGCAAGACAATGCTTTCATTAGTTTTTTCAATAAAAGTTAAATGCTTAACTGCAATATACCCGAGCAGATGAAAAGATTATATTCGCTTTAAGCTGAATTTTTTCTGATGGTCGTTACATTCAAAATTGCAAAGCAATTTGTTATCCGAACTATTTATGCCCTATCCGTCTTGTTCCACAGGATATATACGAAGTTTGTGCGGTATTTGCGTGCCTGATGTCTGTCCATATGCCTTCGTGTCTTATTCCACAGGATATATATGAAGTCTGTGCGGTATTTGCGTGCCTGATGTCTGTCCATATGGCTTCGTGTCTTGTTCCACAGGATATATATTAAGTCTGTGCGGTACTTGCGTGCCTGATGTCTGTCCATATGCCTTCGTCTCTTATTCCACAGGATATATATTAAGTCCGTGCGGTATTTGCGTGCCTGATGTCCGTCCATATGGCTTCGTCTCTTATTCCACAGGATATATATGAAGTCTGTGCGGTATTTGCGTGCCTGATGTCTGTCCATATGCCTCGTGTCTAGAATATATATTAAGTCTGTGCGGTATTTGCGTGCCTGATGTCTGTCCATATGCCTTCGTGTCTTATTCCGCAGAATATATATTAGGTCTGTGCGGTATTTGCGTGCTTGATGTCTGTCCATATGCCTTCATCTCTTATTCCACAGAATATATATTAACTCTGTGCGGTATTTGCGTGCTTGATGTCTGTCCATATGTCTTCGAGTGCAACCTCCAGAGCAAACTTTTTAAGATATTTCGATTACATTTTTTGTGTTTTGAACAAAAGACGACTGCGATTAAAAATGAATTGGAGCGAACCATTTTTGCAATCATTCCCGCTATACCCAGAGCTATTTTAAAAAAGTTGGTATACGAAAAGAGTTTACATCGATAAACATCGATCACAAATAGTATTTTGGCGTACTAAATGTATGTGGAAAATTTGAATGGGATTTTGAACCATTTTTGAACGCTCTTCCATGCAAGCTTTTTCATGAAGGCAGGCCTCAACATCTAATATTCAATATGTTATGATGAAAACTATCCCAAAATTATTGCACGACACATAAATTTACTGCGCTAAAGTTGGTGCTCTTTTGATTCCCACTGCCATGTAAGGGATCTTCTGCAACATTAAACATCGTTTGGCATTTCGTGACCAGAAAGTCGATCTTGTTTAACTATAGCGCTTTGCTGAGCCAAGATGATCATTGCGAGCTCAATTGGAATCTTATATATATATGTAGATGTTATGAAAGTAATTGAATAGCACTTCTAGTCCATTTACCTTTTGCATGGGGTAAATACTACACAAAAAATTCTAACTAAAGTTAAAAATCAATTTGTTTCCCTGAAGATATTTCTATCGTATCGACGTACCTATCATCGCATTGAAGTGAGATAATAAAAATAAATTGTTCACGTTTAAAGTATAAAATATGCAGCTTAGTTAACACTCTTTTTTTTTTCTCTCACTTGATATGTTCTTTCGCTTGAGATGGCATTTTCAGTGTATAACAGTTTGTTGCATAACAATCTTCAATAAAATCCATTGGATGGAAAGAAAGTTAATAAAATAACAAAACGTCATCGTCAGAATTGATAGAAAGCTTAAGCCTGTCATCGCTGTGTGGCCAAACAGCAGTAATGGATTGGAATAACTATCAACTGGGTTGATAGGAAGAAAATTAAAAAATAATACACTTTTCAATGAAAATAGTTTACAAGAAAATTCTTATAAATATTTCGACATAGTATGCTATGCTATGTCACTATGAAAACTTTCGAAATTTTGCACTGAGGAGTAGATAAATAAATTTTATTTTGCTCGCTTTTAAAGTAAGCGGCACTTTAGTCTTTCTATTCTTTTTTTTTTTCTTTTTATTATTTTGATTGCCTAAAAGTATACTATCAGAAATTTTTTTAGTTTTTGTTCAAGGTCAGGTACAGGTTTATTCACAGGAGCCACATTTTCTACATTACGCAGTCAATATAAAGAGAAAAAATATTACTGTTAAAGAGGATTTAAATAATTTAAAAAAGAAAAATTAATCGCAGATCGAGAAATCGAGAAAATATAAAAGCAAGACGTTTTTACGTTACGTTATAAAATATTGGGAGTATACATAAACTTACTCGCAGCTACCAAAAGCTGCGGTATGTACGCATTAGCAGAATAACTCGAACTCGTGCTATGTAAAGCTTAAAAGTACTACTCTAACGTGAAGACGCTACAGTTTAGTAGAGTAGTAGAGTAAGCGTCAAAGTAATGGCATCTTTTTCTGGGCAAGTCAATAGCGGGTCATTCGTACGCTTGCACAACTAATAACAAATAATTTTTGAGTTTATTTATGAAACAATTTTTTTGTAAAACTGTTAGTCGTGCTCGATTTAATTCATTGCCCTTTGCTCTGGACAGATCTGGCGAGGAAAGAATTTCTCTCACGTTCTCGTCGAGGCAATCGTTACAATAGCTTGGGCTCCTTTGGATTTACGATAGAATCGTAACGATTCAAGGAATATCTTGGAATTCAAGCATCAGTTCAAAATCAGTTCAAGGAATATCTTGGAATTCAAGCATCAGTTCAAAATTAGTTCAAGGAATATCTTGGAATTCAAGCATCAGTTCAAAATCACTTCAAGGAATATCTTGGAATTCATGTATCAGTTCCTTTTGCTTTTCTTTTTGGTAGATCGATTCGTTTCGTTCCAAACGCGGTCAATTTTCTCCATCCCCCTACAAGAGCAGTTGGTCAAAAAGTGAAAAAATGTCAAGGACTATAGTTCGAAAGGGCGAATTACTACGTCTGCGCCAATTGAACGGAGCTCGAAGGATCGACTCAAAGGAAACAAATTAAGATGTGATTTAAGTTTAACAGTTCGAACATCCAAAGGTGAACTTTAATGTTATTATCAAAACTTTGATTATTATGTAAAAATAAGTGAAAGCATTACAGGTGGGCAAAGCCGATCATTCAATACTCTACACCTTGTGTAACACATCAAAGATTATGCTTCATTTTCCCGTAAGAGTGTGAGGGCGGGAAACAATAAACTGAGCTAAATAATTCAAATTCAGTGCAAAAGTTGGTTGTTCCTAAGTTTTTCTATTATGAGTTAATTTTCATCACAAAATATTAAAGATTCGATTTTCTTATTATTTGGGGTTTTATTTTTGTCATTAGAACCCATATTGGGGCCAACGTACGGCCAATTTCACTATTAAAGATCATCATCATTGTACTACGTTTCAGGTCAGAATCCTTATGCGGGACTGAGTACCAAAAATAGACATAAATGATCCAAATTCGTTACAGCCGATTTCTATATCAAACTACTATTATAAGTCAATTCACACTGGGAAATACGAAAGCTTAGATCATCGTGTTGCAATGTAAAGGCCCACCTTTCGTGGGAACGCTTACCGAAGAGGGGGTGCAGCAAATTGGAGAGCGAACTTTTTGTCGAGAACTATTTTGAAATTACAATTAATTTTAAATAACACCTTTTTGAAAATAGGTCGTCATGTGAGAAGTTATAGCAAGAATTGTCGGTTCCAGTTCATCACTTCAACATAACACGATGGTTTACTAAATTTTGCCAAAATATGTTGAAAATCGCGATCTTTACGATGAATACATAAACACATGGAGAGACATCGGATGTCCAGTCAGACAGACATTGCAGGTACATAAAATAATTCTGAAACTTTACAATAACAGCTGAGTCTGTCTTAAGTTCTTTGAGAACTTAATTTCATTTATCTGCATGGACTTAATACATTCTGTACGGCAAATGGTGCATCGTGCAGGAAGATGTTTTTTTTTTTTTTTTGATAGTTCTTGACACTCTTGTGTGTGTCATGTGCTAATATGTCAACTCAACTGATTTTGTTTCAATGAAAAATCTCTTGTCTTTCAGATAATTGATTAGTCAACATTAAGTTAGCGAATATGTGCTCATTCGATTTGACGGTTCGTCAGTTATTGTAAAAAAAAATTTAAATTTCGATCGTCTTCGAGAATGATTCCCACTTGATAGGAAATGATATTTTATTTACTTCTGGATTTAGTTCATCTTTAAGCATTAACTGAACACATAAATGCTTGTCACTTAAAGAATTCAAAATCGAATGATTTGAGTACGCGTCCACTTTAACCACATTTTTGATGAATAGGTCGAGAGATTAATGATTTGTCTGATTAATATTACGCGGATGCATACGTTCGCAAAGGAAATCGTGTATCATATGGTGAAATGCTGGTCGTTGCCGGTTAAAGCTATGAAATTGTCTGATGTGAAGAAGTTATTAAAATTTTGCTGAAACATTGCCGCAAGCAATGCTTTCACAATCACTTATGCTACTCTTTCCGTACAGGGCGCAGTTATTGTTATGGGCTTTAAATTTTTACCTTTACGACACGGTTTTTTTTTCCTCCTGGCAATCATAAATGTGTAGCGATGTTGATGAAAATATTTTTTTTTTTTTTTAATATTTTAGCACAAATTTATTTATTTACAAAATTATGTTTTTATTCATTCAAGTTTTGTTTTTTTCTTTTTGTTAAATTTTATTACGCTTTTGTAGTTTTTTCGAGTCAGTTGATTTCCTAGTCGTCTATATACCACATATGCGGTGCTTGTTAATTTCGTGGCAAGAAAAAACAAAAAGTGGTAACTTAATCTATGGTTTTCAATTAAATTGTTGTACTTTCCGTACGGACGTTGTTTTCATGCAGGAAAAGAATAACACAATAGTACGAAAGTAACCTTCCCGTGTATATTTTAACCGCACCTTCGGTGAGCATGGTGTGTGAATTTTATATAAAATTTAACTGAAATAAAAACAACGACGATAAGGTACACAAGTTAATAATAGAAAGCCGCATAGCATGCACAAGAGCAGCACCCAAAAAGAAATTTTTTTTTTTTATCGCTCTGTTTTCTGTTATTTAATGTTCTGAAGAAACAAAACAAACGAAAAAAAAAAAAAAATAAATAAAATTCTTTGTTCATTGTTCAACATAAAATTATATACTCGTAAACGACACGCAAACATTACAAAGGAATGCTTAGGAGAAATTAAAAATACTAAAAAAAAGCCAATTTTTTAAAGGTTGCAAACGAAAGAGAAACTTTTTTGAAATATTCTCCATTAATATCTTTAGGAAAAGGCAAGAAATTTTAAAAAAATAGAATAGATTATGACTGGGTGGTACGCCGTGTGCCGTATGCGGTGTGTCGTCTGTCGTGTTCCCAACTAAATATGCATTGAAAATACTGAAGACACGGTAGCTGAAAACTTACGTCTGAATCTTTGAGAAAACCAAGTATACCTTAGGGCGTTGAATGGTTATTTAAAGCGACATTCATTCATTTCACATTCTTTTTGTTACATATATAGGCCATGCGTAAGGTAAGCGAATTTTTTTATTTCTTGAAAGCGCTCACAAACGATTCACTAAACTTTTTTATAATTCCTATGAATTCTTCCTTATTGCTGACGTCTTATTAATGCGTAATGGTTTCCAAAAATTCGAAGCGATTTCGTTCGCATTTGTATAGCGGAGTATAGGAAATGATGCGTCTTAGCTCTTAGCTGCAGCCTGACGGAGCATTGGAAGCATTCGAAAGGACTTACAATAAGGAGTCGCAATAAGATTCGACTAAGAGAACCGCATTAATTGCAGGAAAGTCGCACCTGGTATTTAGTACGTGATGGTAGTACTAGAGAGAAGAGCGTCAGAATAAAGGTCTGTGAGGAGTAAGTTTTTTTCGCGGACACTGTGATTGGCCGATTGCTAAGGCATCTCTCCAAAGTTCTTACCTCCACCTAACGTGGCTGAAGCGACTTCGTCCAACATATCCCAACTACACATCCCCTACATAATCTTGACACCGATCGTATGATAAACAGTTCAGTGCGAATTCACTCGAGTAATCCAAATATTGTTATTGGTCGTCCTGATAAGACTGATGTAGAGTAAGTCACGTCTTTAAATCCGACTCCGACTAGTGGCCAAGAAATAAAATTCAATTTCTTTATAATCTTACATATATTTCGGTTGTTAACAAGTTGGTCGGGCGGAAGGAAGTCATAGTCATTGTCACGCAACAATACGATAATTGAAGAGAATTGTCAACATCAACGTGATTGTTGAGCGACTTTGGCGCGCAGTTTTCAGCTTTGGCTCGATATTCGCTCAATTGATCGACTGTTTTCGGGCCGTGCTAAAGCGAAGCAAGTCGATTGTAAGAAACTACAACTGCTGATGACTAACTAGGACGAATCTTGCTATCGCCGCCAGTGCGAAGAAAAACATATTCCTCCGTAGAGCTTAGAAGGAAGCCTACGGAGATTATAGTTCGCATGATCGCTTCTTCTGAAAATCTTTTGTGCTATGCTGCGTCTTTCTTACCCAAATATTTTTGGATTACTGTGAAAGAGCGATAATTAAGCTCGTGAAGGCTGAAGGATTTTGTTTGGGGTTTTAAAATTTCCTCTAGTCCCGTTATGAACTTACGAATGAACGCAATATCAATTTAATCCGTAATGAAATTATTTATTAGATGAGATGAGAAAAAATTGCTATAATTTTTTCCATACCTACTTCACTGCTATCCTTGATTCACTTAAAATGCATTTCACAATTGGGAGAAATTAGTTTTAATTTTTGTGCTTCTTCTACTACTTGCTATTGCCCATTTAACTAAATTCCATTTCCTATTCTCCAACGTGTTATTCATATTCATTTTCATAAATGGAATTTAGCCAAAAAAGGCTGGCTGGAAGAATGCGAGAAGAGAAGGAAGCAGAAAAAAAAAAAAAAGCGAAAAACACCCAAGTAGGCGTTGATGATAATGATAATGTCCTACTATGAATTTAACATGAACATTTAAAATAAATTATTGCTGTACGATAACAAATAGCTGCCGAGTTGTGACTTAGACGAAAACAAGGCGTTCCATGGATACAATTTTTTCAGTACTCTGTGACAACTACAACTACTCCTGTGGCTCCTAAATGTCCAGTCGTTGCATTATAAATATATATGAAATGTGTTCTTTCTGACGTCGTAGTTGTTGTTGTTGTTCTTGTTGTCATTTTTATGAATAGCAACAAGGATTTAACTTAAGTTGTAATAAAAAGTGTTTTCAATGTATGTTTTCTCTCTCTATTTTGCAAAGGCTGTTTTTTATGGGAAAAGTATAAAAGCTTTAAGAAGATCATTAAAACAAAAACTAAATAAATAAAATAAAAGATGATGGCTTTTAACCTCATTCATGATAAACTTTATGAATTGAGAAAGAAAAACTATAAAAACATTTTTCATTTTTCAAAATTTATCGATATTGCATTTTTTTTCTTTTTTAATATAAAATTGTTTATGTTCTGGATAAAAAGAAGAAGAAGAAGAAGAAAAAACAAAAAGCAATAGAAATACAAGAAAAAAAGCATTTTATTTGATTTGCGTTGAGAATTCAAAATGAATGCGTATCGTTGAGTGAGGCTTATTAGGTATCCTAAAAAAAAAAAAAAACTCATATTGAATCGAATAACCTCCGGGACAGACATCACATATCTTTTCTCACTCTCGAATCCACTAACGGTGTTTGCTTTATTCATAAACTAACCATTTAACGAGTATTACGATTATATCTGATTTTTGTGGTCGGATTTCATTCAGTTGGGACGCGATCAACGAGTATCTTTGTGATCAAACTAACAAACGTTATAAAATTTCTGCAGAACATTTTTCGCATATATCAAGTATCGATCAGAATCGCTTAAAAAATCTTTGAATGATTCGTTAGAGCAAAATCATCTTGGAGATGAAAATGACGACAAGACGAACAGCGAACTTTCACCGACCAAATTTTGCTAATGGTTTTCATGGCCCTTGCTTGTAAGATCCATACCTTCAGCCTGTGAGTTTGTGGCACTTGTTTGTTTTTGAAGGGCTCTGAGAAAAGGGCCTCGGAAATATGGGTTTCGGAAATATGGGTTTCGGAAATATGGGTTTCGGAAATATGGGTTTCGGAAATATGGGTTTCGGAAATATGGGTTTCGGAAATATGGGTTTATTTCTCTGCCGCGTTGAAAGCGATCGTCTTTTCATCCATACACTTTTCCTTTACTTGTTCCTTAGCCATCTTAGGCAGACGACAAAATAAGTGCTTCGTGTAACTTACAAAAAGCTTTGAGAGCCGTAATCACTCTTGTTATACAACTTTTGTATATTGCTTCAACTATTGGCTTAAGTATCGATTCTGAGCAAAGTGTACAAATATATGTCCGGAGACGAGCATTAGCAATAAAGTAAATAAATATTTGATTGTTTTCAAATCGGAAAAGCCACTTAGAAAATCGATCCATAAAGACATGTTATTATATTTTTATTATTATATCTCTTATATTGAAGGTTTGTTTTTGTTGTTGTTGCTGCAATTTATGAGAAACTCAAACTTGAAAAAGTGGTTGAAAAAAAAGAAAAAAAAAAAAAAGCAATACAATCGTGGTAGCCGGTTTTAATAATTGACCCAGTTTTGCTTTCGTTTCCTTTCCTTTCTTTTTTTTTTTTCTTTTTTTTTTTCTTTTCGTTTTCGAAACTTTAATGTCATTCATACGTATTCAACAACTCTATTATTAGCTACGCCATTAATACTTTATGTCCTTTTAGTCAGCGTTATTCTGTGTAAGGTGTGTTGTTTCTATGGTTATTGGCCGGCTTCCAGTCAATATATGAAAATGACTTTTTCGTTATTATATTTTTCCAATTTTCTTTTAACACTTGTATGTGTGTATGCATGTGTTTGTTAAAATTTATACCTTTAAAAACTTAGATACATTTTCATACATTTTTAGGTTGGTGGGTAGGGGAGGGTGGGGTGGGACACGTATGTTTTCATTTAGTTTTCTACTGTTTGGAAAACCGTAATTTGAATTTAATTGTCTCGCAAAGGTTGGTCCAACTTGATGGCTTCGAGTTAATGGTCTGGTTTGGAAATATATGGTTCTCTTCGTTTTCTTTTTTTTTTTGTTTTCGATTACGTTGTTGTTGTTATTGTTGCTATTTCATAAAAACCATATAAACTTTAATTAACTTGGACAGCGCAAAGGAGAGGAGATAAAACGAGTTTATTGCCCATTATCCGTACGGAATAAGTGCAGAGAAGGTATTACAGTTGCGGCTTTTATGGATGAATAAATTAAATTAAATATTAGTAGAGGAAGCAAACGTAAGCAGCTCTTAAGGCCCTTAAGCTAATCATATCCAGCGAATGTACATTTTTATGCATTTCTACATAACCGACATCTCTCGTTGTATGGCCTTTTGTTTTTAGGAGGATTACAAATATATCAGTTGGACACCGTAGTAAACAAAAGTCGTTACGGCCACCGTTGATACGAGTAAATTCTTCTTCTTCTTCTTCTTCTTTTTTATTTTATTCTATTGCGTATTTTTTGATGGATGTCGTAAAGCTTTACAAAAAAAGATTGTGCCGGAGGAAAGGTTTTCGTCGCAATTGCCTCACTGTCGACAAGTGCGACATGAAATATTTAAGATCCAGACAAACACTTACGCATTCGATAGACACATTTTCAGGCATTTAATTTTCTCTATACAGACTCCTAGTTGAAGTGAAACCCCTCTTTAGGGGTTTCCGTAGTGAAATGTTTTTTTTTGTATAAGAAAAGTTGGACTGCAACTAAATGCAAAACAAGGGAAGTCTTAAGAAAATAGATAAAATGAATGTGAACCAAATAGAGTTCAATGGCAGAAAAACTAATATTGCTATTGTCTCCTTGTCGCTCAGACAAAATGGCAAGCATTCTGTTCCTTTCACGCTGTTAAAGTTGGACGAGTCAACGAGTGCAACGAGTGTTGCATGCCTGACAGCTAGACAGTTCGATAACATATACAGAATACATATATATATATATAGTGTATGAAAAGAAATTGTGAAGGGCTTAGGTTCTCTCAGATGATTCAAGATATACTATAGCATAGATCACGTCCGTGCCATTGCCAAAATTCAAGTACAGTTCAAAAGTATGGGAGAGACTATGACCCGAAGAGTCTTGTCAAGGGATTCATGACTGCCTGCAGTGGAGGGCTTAGATGATCTTTGCTGAGGAATCCATCTGCAGTATATTTGACATTAGTGTGCATTTGGCGTAATGGGGGCTGTGTGCTTACATATTACATTTTCGGGGGAAAGAATTATCCTATGGAGGTGCGAACCTTCTATTAATCGAGCCTTCTTTTAAGCTTAGCCGGCTGGTTGAATGCTATCGTACCTACTTTTTCTGCAGTTACCCATATATCGCATGATAGATTACCGAGGTAGTGCATCCTCTGACCGCCCCTCCCCATTTCGGAAGTGTTTTTGTACTTAGTTTGAACTACTGCAAGCGCTATCTATTGTACACCTTAGGTGGTATCCACCGGTGACTTGAAAAAAAAAAATCTTGTTTGCAAAGGTGTAAGTGATTGAAGACCTAAACATTATTCAGTTGTCGGTGATAAGCTATTTAAAGAAAAGTAGATGCGAAACGAACTTCGATGCCATGAAAACAAAAAAGCGAGTTGACGTGACTTGATTAAAAGAATTTTAATCGGAAGAACTTCTATCCCGTATTCGGCTAATTAGTGAAGCGATGGCTAACGAGCAATTTTTCGCGAAAAAGCGTTTTCGAAACGAGAACAAGCTCTACAATCACATCTAGATTCACTTTAACCGCTTAGGACGGATACTGTTTGGCAATACGATCGGTTTGAACAGCTGCTCTCGATAGCTAGCTTAAGTTTCGTTAAGGCCAACAATAACTTGTTCACAAACACTGAACACACACAGCAACGATAAATTGTGTCACGCATACTTGTGTCCGCCAAATATTTTGTGAGAAAAAATGAAAGCGATTTCACTCAGATGTTCTAACTTATCCGCTATATGGCTCGGACCTGACGCTGTTCAATGCTACTTAGGCTCCGAGTAGGCTGTCGGATGTTACGCAAAAAAAAAAACCGCTTATGGTAACTTATGGTCAGGTATTTTATCGAGTAATCTTTTTTGTTCGCCTTAACACCAATCTAGGTAACCACAAGTAACAAACGAAACTCTGATTTTTAAATGCATGCTTAAGCTGATGGGTAGCTGCATAAGGTTCGACCTTAGGGTGAATAGAATTGTTTTTCTCTTATTTTCTTCTCGTTATTTATTCATTTATTTGCATTTTAAACACTTACGTAAATTCGAGACGTAAAAACAAGTTATTTTATGGATTTAACCTAAATTTGTTTGCCTGGATATCATCGTAAGACCGCATATACGACTTAGAATAAGACCTTTCACCTTATTAAAAATGGAAAATGGAAAAGCGGTTAACTGAAATTTAATGCAAACAATGCCACATAACGAATAAAAACTAAAACTTAGTGCATGTTGTCCTTTAGTTTTGTAAGCATAAGCGTACAGGCTTACGTGCTACATAAACAATAAGATGTTGTGTCTAAGCATAAGGCTCGGACGAAGGAATTCCCACACAAATTTCTTGCATGCACTTTCTTTCGTCCGATATATGCGGTGTACGTGAAATGGAAAATGAAATTTTTGCCAATATTTTAAGAAAATTCTCAACGACATCGTGCCCTATATATGTATGTATGTAAAATTAAGAGGAAAACATACATATTTTTTTTTTTATATAGATTTGATTGCAGTCATCTGAAGATTACGTAAATGGGTCATAAGCTTTAATCTCTACTTTAGGATCCATGACTCGGTCCTAAAGCCGGAAGACCGAACCTCGCCATAATTCGCTTAAGTAAAAACTGACGCGATAAGTATTTTGCGAAATTTCATGAATGAGAGAATTTGATCGAATGCCGCCTTGACGCCAGCAAATACTGGTAAATTCGACGAAATCGGTTGACGAATACGACAATCGCACACAACTTCAATCTTTACGACATCACACCGGCCGAGCTGGTTTGCGAGGTTTCTATCTCAATTTTTTGATCTCGAAGATGCTTCGCGATTAGCTTGGCCCGTTGTCAAGACCTCAATCGCATTTTAAATCGAATATGAATTCAATATTGATCAGTTAACTGCTTTAACTGCTTTGTGGGAGGGGGGGGGGGGGGGAAGTTCGGTTCAATATTTTGCTATGAGAATTTTCTCAACTTATGGCATGAATTTATGGATAGACGCAATATGCTTAAATACAATGTGTTCGAATTGTACGTATTCGAGAAATGGCAATAAAAATAGAAATGTGTATATAGAGAAGAAGAAGAACTAAAGCCCTCCTGCTTGGAAAATGGCATTAAATATGAATCAGTGTAAAAATGAAATCAACTTTGTACACAATATATGTACGTGTATATGACAATTGTAGTCGTTTATGCATATAAATATAGATGTGGATATACACAAACATAAACACACACACACATATATATATATATATATATATATATATATACGGCCATCGGTTAGGTTTGCAATTGCATGTGTGTTGCACCTAGACGTGATGTACAAATAAAGTGAAGTTTTGCATTTAAAATTTCTGGGGTTTCTCTCTGTTGAATGCGTGTGTTTGTGTCATCGCATAATAATTCCATCCATCTATGTACCATATTTAAGCAATCTGGGAGGCGGGGATCTCCTCTATCTGCATTGTTGTTGTTGTCTGCAAGCAAATTCTTATTTTAGAATTTTTCTTTTCTTTTCTTTTATTATTATTATTATTATTGTTATTGTTGTTGTAGTATACTTTTAACGATTTAAGGCGTTTCTTTGTTCCTAGAAAATTGTATGTCAAAGTGGAGAAATAAGCAAAGAAGGAAAAATGCTTGTTGATCTTTTGTAAAAAATTAATTGAGATTTGAGCAGTAAGAACGAGAGTAAAAGACCTGCACCGACTTGTTTTGTTATCAACATTAAAAGTTACCCCTCCGTTCGCCATAAGCCTCCAAAGATTATTCATCTCTGCTTCCCATTTGAAGTCAAGCGAAAAAAAGGGGACATTTTCCTTTACTTTTTCTAGGTGTTTACACTTTGGTAAACGACTTTTGTTGCTTTTGTTAGTCTTTTTCTTTTTCTTCTTCTTCTTCTTTTTCTTCTTCGTTCTTTTTTTTTTTTTTTTTTTTTTTTTTTTTTTTTTGGAAGAAATTTTTTTTTTAATGACTTCTACCTCTTGGTTTTTTTTTTTTTTTTTTGACAACATTTTTGTACTTTAATTGTTGCATCGAATGTAAACGATTCGCGTTAAAGCCACCCTTCACTATCTTTAATGTAAATTTGGCTGAGCAAATTTTTACTCATGATCGAGGAAGAGGAGGAGAGGGTAATTTCCATCGCCAAAGGAGAAAGAAGTTTAACTGTAAATAGATTTCATCACAATATCATGGACTGAGTCGATCTGTCTTATCTTATGTCTGTACGTATTTGAGTCAATCGTTCCGATAGACAATTTCTCGCTCGCATAAATTAAGATGTCGGATTAAAATGTGGCAAAAATATTGGAGGTCCTTGCAAGCAGGACGGAATTGAAGATGATCGCGATTAGAGCCGCAAGAGAACATAAACGGAAAACACCTTCGTTTTCGAAAGCAAAATTCAACAAATAGGACGAGAATAGTGTCCAGCGTTCCCTCCATATATTCTTAGGTGTTTGTGCAGTGCCTGTGCAGAAATTGAAAAAATCACTCACTTCCACTTATATCGAGTAGTACGTAGTATCGAAATATTTTTTTTCTTTTTTTCTATATGCGTTGCTTTAAACACAAGGACACAAGGACAGATGTGACAGGGGGTTTACGTAGGTTCCTGCCGTGGAGGCTTAACCCTACGCTGACCGGAGTGAGAAAGCGTCACTCACGCCACGCTTGGAGCAGGGAGGCTCCCAAGCAGTTCCAGATCAAGGGCATGTGTATGGCATGCCCTTCCTTCTGACGGAGGCGAGGCCTATCTAACACCTCAAATATTTAACGTTCCCGCGATTTTGGGGGCAACCACAGCCACCACGAAACTCCCCGAAGGGCCGGTCCCAGCAGTCAGGTAGAAGACCGACAACTACGAGGATACTGCTGCAGCAAAAACTGCAGCCAGCGATTCCTCGCAGAGGGGATCCCCTGGGCAACCTGACTCCCGTGGTACCTTAATTGTTTTAAAAGTGGACACAAGGACAGAAAGTAGAAAAGAGTCGAACACATGCAAAAATATGATTGCGTAAGAAGTTCAACCATATTTAAATTATGTTTTGTTTTTATTCTTACAGCTGAACTTGATTGAGTCCTTCGTTGCTTGCTTAAATACTTCCTCTTCTTCTTCTTAATTTAGAATGAAATCTTGACTTAATTATAGAAACCTTCTTATTAGTTATCTATTAATACACCCCTGCACTATTATGGGTGTAAAACGCATTAAATCTCTGCTCTATGCATAAATTTTCAGCGAAAATTCACTAGAATTAAAAGAAAAAATGTTTTTGAGAAAACACTTTTTTTTTTTAAGGAATTAAATTTTTTCTTTATTTTATTCCAATCAACGACGTTCTACAGAATTTTTATAAATGTCATTAGCACTCTTTCAGAGAAATCGTTTGGCCTTTTGGACACAGAGATGTCAATGATGTTAAGTGCGTTTTTATGCACGCATCGGGAGAATGGAAGATTTTATGGGTCGCGTCCAAAAGATGTATAGAGAGAAAAATAACAGTCCATCGAAATATATCACCCAACGTCATAATGATTTTGGCCGGATCGCCAGAGAGGCGTATAATCTACGTAGCTTTACTTTCATAAACCGTTAGTTGGCGGAAGTCGAACTTCACAACTTCTTAAGAATAACTTTTCGCCTTAGCACTATTTTGTGTTGCCATACAAGACACCAGATAAGAGATCGCAACCAAAGAAATCCGATTTCGCATGTGAAGTTTTACAAATGCAGTGATAGTCGTAGCTGGTTAAGTTGATAAGTTTAGAGTATTCCATCTAAAAAATCAAGATAACGCAACGAGCGTCATGTGATGCAACGCATTACTGCATGCCATGTGATTGCACGGAAATAGATGGCCAACAAAAGCGCAAAGGCCGCTTCACATTGCGGACGGAATTACAGAATAATATTGCGTTAGAATACCGTCGATTTCAACGGTTCGTTCGAAAAAGTTGTCGCAATCGACGGCATAGATTTTGCAACATAAGTTAAGCCGAGCTTGACTCGCTTTAGAGTTCAAAAAATTGGAAATCCCATGGCGGTGACACTTTAACCTTTATTAACGCCATGCCCACCTCTACGCATGATACGCAATAATATCTGCGCGTTTACTTGATATGCTCATACTATGCCTCTCCTTGTTTTCATGCCGCATATAGCTCCCCAAAGAAAATATTTCTCGTATACTTTCCCTGTGTTAACATAAAAATCACACCGTCTGTGCTTGTGTAGACTTCTTCTATACGGTTATCAATTAACAGAAACAATACATGAACTCCCGCTGATAAACAATTTGAGTAGGTTTCTTAGTATTCTCTTTGTGTTTGACAGGCTTAGCAAGTGAGCGGCTTTGCTTATTCCCTTCACCATTTCAAATAACGAAAAGGAATGCTTTCTGGAGCTTTGTTATGCCAAAAGAATACATTAATTAATTCACATCGAATCTTGATGCGTACGCATGCAGTGGGCATGTGGTCATTGACATGTAATAACAGGTCTATATTTATGCATTCTCTACGCATTCTCTACGTATCACCTCTGTACTATGCAAGCTTCTTTTAATTATTGTCTGGCAAAACCTTACATATTCACTAGCTATACTCTCCCCGGACTGTGCTTACGTGATCATATTTAGCCGCATTTTTGTCTACGTATAAACAAAGCGTTGTCTACGTCTTTAGCGTAGATTTATCAATTACTTAACAGGGATTGACTTAAACCCGATGTAATCCTTAGATATGTCAATCAACATATTAATCTTAGTAAATATAGATGAATATGTAGCATGCACGCTTCACAAACTATCCAATCCATGTATTGATGATTTTCAAAATTTTGAGATCAATATTTGCATAGCGATTTCGTAGAAAACGGGTTCTCATTCAAAAATAGTTCTGTGGAAAAAGGTCGCGCCTTTATGCGGTAAATAATTTAAATTTTAAATAATTGAAAAAATCGATTTTGAGAAAAGTAGTTCGCGGAATGTTTCCCCCTATCTTTGCTTGCATTATAAACTTATGAATATTTCTGTGTTGGTTGCATATACATATACATATGTATTACACTTCATTATCTCTCGTTCGCTGTGAAAAAAGTGGAAATAATGAAGACTCTGGGGATAGGAACAATATGAGCTCCAGAGAATAATCTTTTAGCTCTAAAAGCCGATAAGTCATCAATTAAAGGGAATTTTTGTTAATTAAATTGCATTCATACGCTCTGATGAACCGGAATTCTTTTGCATAAAACCCAGCATAACTACGAGGGTGAGGAAATTTTTCTTTCTTCCTGTTTTTTCTTTTTTTTTTTTTTTTTTGTTATTTTCGTAATTTGCATAAGGAAACTTCTAGTTTGTGTTTTGTTTTGGATCGGAACAACTCAGGAAAGCCCTAGTCGTGTTGGACGGAATGTTTGAATTTTAATTGGCTAACGTTGTTGTTTTTCTGTGAATGAAATTGCAACAGATCTTATGTTTTTGACTAAAAACATTTTGAAATGCTTTTTTTTATATATAAAATGTTTTTTCACTTGTTTTGTTTTTTTCTTTTTCTTTTTTTTGGGCTTGAAAGGTAACTCACGGACGAAGAAATAACTTGACAGTGCATGTGAAAAGTAGAAATTATTTTTCGCAATTTTTGCAATATTCAGAACTTCTACCAACTGATAGACGCATGGACGGTCATGGATTTAGAAAGAAGAAAATAAAACAAAAAAAAAATTGGGAAATGCTTTGAATTTTTCTTTCCTTGAAAACTTTAAACCATTGAAACTTTTTATTACAAGGATTTTGTGATTTTATTTTTTTGCACCAGGTCCTGCATTCGGTAAGTGATTCTTTAGTATTTGAAAACACAAACGGTTATGTTGGAGGAATTTTCCTTAATAAATATATAAAATACAAAATTTTCCCTAAACATAATGTGTGCGAATCAAGATATGTCTGTACGGGTATCTATCGAAACAAAAAGAAAAATAAATAAAAAAAATAAATAAAAAAATGGAACAGAAAATCCATTAAATGAAATAACACTGAATACAAACAAGAAAATAAACTACAAACAACGAAATGCATAGAGATAGTGTTAAAAGGAGTGGGGGGGTGGAAAGAACAACAAACGAAACAAGACAAAGTAAATAAAAATGTTTTTTGGGGGGAAGCAAAAGCACCACAATTGCACAACTAATACATGGCATAGTTGTACCAGTTGTTGCCATATTTTAAGATACGTTGCATACATCTCTTGTTGCATTTTTAATGCAATAGCTACTCGGTACATACGTAAACAATTCATGCCCGCATGCCGCACCTTCTAAACGGTAGGAGGATATGCTGATGAATTCATTTTCACTTACTGCTGCTATTCCTAATGGGAAAAGTGAGTGAGTAGTAAGCATTTTTGCACATATATCGAAACCGTAAATGTATTTGGTTGTTATTGCAAGAAAACACGCACACATCACCCCATACACAATCGCATGGAAAAAGGAGCACTTTGGGGGATTTATGTGTGCATAACATAAATATGAAAAAAAAAAACCGCATGATTTGCGAAAACATGAGCAAACTTTTTTTTTTGTTTTTTGTTTTTTGTTTTTGTTTTTTTTAATATTTCTAATAGTTGTAAAAAGTGTGAAAAATTATGTGCATGTGTTAACTGGGGTAAAGCGAAAGTTTATGCACAAGGAAACCAAAACGGAGAAAGAGCGAAACAAAGAGTAAAGGGAGGGGAAAAAAAAAGAAGAATTTTGAATAAATTAGAGGAAAAAGTGAATTTCAAATGAAATCTCCAAGTGCCAGTAAATCACAAAAAGACAAGTGGAAAAGTCATGCACACCTTTGCCTTACGTATTAGTTTGTAGAGTGCTCGCAGTTTCTTTCATTAATTTTTAATGTGAACATGATGAAAGTTCACATAGAGTCTGTGTGTGTGTGTGTGTGTGTGTGTGGGCATTTTCAGTTTTCTATTTTCATTTAATTGCTTTGAATATTTTATTTGCATTATCTGCAGGAAGGTTGCGTGCCACATAGCGCAATGACTACGAATATGGAGTTGGATTAATCGACGATTTCTACTTAAATAGCTTTCAAGTTTATCACCACATCTACAATATCCATCAAGTATATCTTTCTCTCTATCTCTCTCTCTCTCTCTCTGCATCTATCTATCTCTATCTCTATATTGTAATGTCACGAAAAAGATGTCTGTGCTTGGCGCAAAATAATTCTTTGGGGAAATTTCGATTAATGGCGTAGAAAGTTCGCAAGTAGATCGAAGGCAAACCTCTCTCTTTAATGCCTTCAAAAACAAAAAATTTTTCGGTCACAAAAGTTCACAATTATCGTAAATAAAATCCCTTCCCTTCGAGGAAGTTTTATGGAATTTCGCTGTAAAGCTTTCCATTTCTGAGACCTAATCAAGGCTTGTCTTTTGTTCGAAGTCAAGTCACGGCGAGGGGAAAATACTGTAACATATCTTATGCAAATTTGTCGAAGAAGTCTAAAATCTCAAGATTTCGTATCGAACAAATAGACCAAAAAGGATTTCTCATGAATGGAATTTTGAACTGTAAAGTCACTGCTGAGATCAAACCGAGCTAGACATGCCTGATCGGTCCACTATTTCAGAACATTTTTGGAAATTTTCATATAGTAACCGTACGATTCCAAATTCTTTATATATATATATATATGTATACCGTATATAACATTTGATTAGATCTCTGCATTCCAGCTGGCTACGCATGGAATGAATATAAGGTTTTATCGTCCGATTGTCCTAAAAATTATTGTTACTTCAAAACGTTTGTGAACAATTACTTATCAATACTCTGTCTCTTTGTATTCGTTGCATGAAGACGAAATAACACAAATGATATAAAATACAATTTATTATAATAATGTATCTAATGCCAAGTGAGCAAATTGCTTTCAATGAGTTGAAAAGTTTTCCATTTCTTTCTTTCTTTCCCCTTTTTATGAGCGTAATTTTTGCTTTTCTTTTTTCGCTGTCTAAATAACAAATTTGTCATAATGCAGTTAGTTGTTAGTTGAACGTTCATGTCAATTACAATGAAAACAATCGAAAACTATCTCAAAAAGAAAAGAAACACATATACATACATACATACATACATTCAACTTATAATGAATATCTCAATTTTTTTTGATGACATTTTAAAACTAAAAAATTCTATTAAATTCTATTATGGAAATATTCTTTAATCATATTACGCTATGTGAGTGTATCTAGGCGACGTGTTATATAACTTTTACATTACATTAATAGCAATAATACCGCTTACACACTCTGTCTCTGTCTCTGTCGCGTTAAACAAGCTTCAAATTCAATAATACATTCGGACGGACGGACAACGAAAAAATGAATAAGTAAATGCATATAAGCTTTTAACAAAACAATACCGCACCTAATAATAATTTGATAATCTAGTTGTATGTACATCATTCCTAGATATAATAACATAGCAGTACTTTTTGATAATTATCTTGGAACCCAAACTCTCTGGCCATCGAACTTAGCGAGGTTAGAAAATAACGAAATTAAACATTAAATTGAACGCCCCAAACACTATGCTTTCATTCATGAAGATGAACAACATCGCCCTTCAAAATATGTCGGCATATATAAGCAACTGCTGCAAATTTCCGTGGAGACAGGAGTCAAGTGGAGACAAGTCGCTGCTCGAGGGCTCAAATGCCATTGCGCTCAACTATACTTGATCGTGGCTACAGCGTACATACTAATCATGCACAAGGCCACTAAGCTATCTCTTCTATTCTCTCCCCACTTCGTTCCATAAAAACTAATTCCATCTTGCAGGTGCAAGGGGTATGCTCTGGCTCTGGCCAAAAAAAATTTATCTTATGGGCCTTCTGTGGTAGGTATATAAGAGAAATAAGCAAAAATTACTTGATGGATCTCGGAAACCTATAACTTCGGAGATATAATTTAAAAATTGCAAGAACTTTTTTTTTATGGCCGGTTCACAGACTGATCAGGTTTTCTTGACAATTTGTCCACAATTTTAGATTCATGCGTATGGCAGATTGCTAGGTCCGGTCTCCACCTGCTATTATTGGAGAGTAATGGGCTATCGGCAAGAACTACGTTGAAGTGCTTGGAAAACTTTCCCTATTCCCTGAACCTAAGATTGGTTGAGTCTCGTCCTATCGTGTAGGCCAAATTATTCGCTATAGAAATCCGCCTTCAGTTACGAATTATTATTATTATTATTACTCTTATTGTAATTAATATAATCAGAGAAATATTTCCTAAGCCTAAAGACTTACAGCACTAGCATCTTAGGCTAGCCATCGATTTTAGTTAAAACTCCCACGTCCTTGAGATTTGAAACCGCGACCATTGAAATTGCTGGTCGAGATCTTTTGCCTACTTGGCCACTGAGGCGGATTTGGTTACCTAAGATCGTGCCTTTGTAGGGTAATCGAGATTTACTTTTTACCTTATTTTGGGAAATTCTTTTTTTATTTTTTTTTTATTTCATTATTCATTTAAGTGCGAATTTTTATACGACTTTATTTATATTTTTATTTCCAGGCACATAATGAATAAATAGTAACGATGGTATATAAAATATACTTATGTCAAAAACCAGGAAAACGTTGAAACTGTACAACAATAAAGTTTTATGGCGCTGTAGAAGTTTCTTTTTTTCTTTTTTTCTATTTTTTTTTTTTTTTTTTTTTTTTTTTTTTTTTGTTAAGAACAAAAAACGAAAAAATATATAAAAAGAAATTATTCCATTGATATTATAGTTGAGGAATGGAGAAATTGTAGTTCCATGTAAACTCGTATATCTCAGATGGTAAATAAAATGAAACATTTTCTTTCGTTTCCTACATCAACCACTACCACCGCCACAATTTGTCTTTCATATCCCAACAATTCTAGCTGAACTGCACACAATGCAAAACTTTTTCTTTTTTCCTTCTTTATAATAACTAAAGAAAAGTTTCTATGCCTTCGTACAATAGCAGAGAGACCGATAGAGCAAGAGGGAGAGAGAGAGTTTCACATTAAGTTGAGGAACTATAAGGAGAAATTTTCTTTTTACAAATTTTTTGAAAGTTAATTTTTGAACAATAAAAATTAATTTCCAACAGATAATAAAACAAAAATTAAACAAATATTCTTTGGGGTTGTCATTAACGTCTGTCTGAGGTCAACAAAAAAATGAAAGCGAAAAATAAAAATGAAATAAAATTAAATTATATCGTGCACGACAACTTAAATACTTCTGCAAGTTTTTTACCATAAATCAGATTTCTTTTAAGCCTATTCGATAAGTCTCTGTCCTAGATCTGTTTAATAGCTCGAATAGGTTTTAGTGGGAACACTTAACACTATAAACGATAATGAATAGCAATAATCATAACGATAAACAATCATTCGAAGAACGGAAGTCTGTCTATATTTACGAAACGCGCATTAATATATTTTTTATGTTCTTATTTTCTTCTCTTTTACATTCTTCATATCATTATATATTACTTTTTATCTATCATTTATTATCTGTAACATATTTTATTATTTTTTTGGTTAATATATATTTTATTTTATTATTATTATTTTTTTTTTTTTAATTTATTATTTCATATTTTCTATTCGTTAAATATAATTTGTTATTTCTTGTTCATTTTTAATTATATATTTTATTATTTTTCACTATTTATAGCTTAGTTTAATGCCTCATTATTGCTTATTATTTGTTATTAATTTCTTATTATTTATTTTTTATTTTTTCATTATTCATTTCATTATCTATTTTATTTTATGTACAATTTGTATTTTTTTTTTTTATTTTTTTTTATTTTTTTTATTTTTATTTACAATTTATATATTGCATGTATAATGCTATTATCTTTTATCATTTATGATTTTCTATTTGTTATTTTTCATGTATTATTAATTTTTATTTGTTCGTTATATATTATTTATTAGTATCTTATTTATTGAAATATATTTATTATTTACTATTTATTGCTTATTATCCGTTTAAATGAAACCTTTAAACATTTCATTTGCTCATAAGACAAAAGACGATGAGTTTCACGCGTAGACTACGTATGCATTTCTTTGTCTTGTTGAATAAGTTACTCATTTCTGTTCATAATTACCAGAAGAGATTTAAAACCCGGAAATCGTGTTGAAAATATTTTAAGCGTTTACCAGTAAAACCTTACATATACCTTAAGAACTTAAAGCAAATCAACTGCCAAACAGCTAACCACTAATGTATGATGACCTCAGCGAAGGTAGCTACGGAAAAGACGAAAAAATTTTTTTCAGTTCATCAAAAAAGAAAAAACAAAACAAAAAAAAAAAAAAAGAAAATAGAAAAGATCCCCTTCCTACGTTGGGTATGTTTTTATGAACCTGTTTCTTCTAACTATTTATAAAAGAATTTTAATTATATTACCTTGTGGGCTCCGGCCTCCTATGTAGTTATTTAACTTGTTGGTTGTTTGGTTGGTTGACTGCTTGTTAGCATTTGATAACATTTAATTAAATGTTTGCAAATGTAAACGTGTTTACGTTTAGCTCTTGCTATTTGAATATTTTCTAAGCCACCGTTAAACTGACGGTTTTAAGCTCATAAATATGCCAACAGCTAAAATATGTGCAAAAAAGGATTTTAATCTAAATTAAAAACAAAAAAACCAGAACGGAAATGAAAGGTTTGAAAAATGAATTTAAAAATACATTTTTTTTTTTGTTTTGTTTTTTTTTTTTTATTTTTATGAAAACCTAAACAGCGGGTAAAACCTTTTAGAGTTAATTACTGCACACTATACTGGATTCCTATTCAAACTGCTATCAACACTTGTCAAAGTGTTAAAATGTGGAAAAAATAACACAAATTATGTACTGAATGAAAGTGTTTTAGTTTAGTAATATATGTAATTAAAAAATAACTGCTTTTTTAAGTGAAAAATGAAAAGAAAACAAACAAAATATATGCAGCAATAATATATTTAATAATTTAAAATAGAATTTCTAAGCAAATGAAATTATTTTGGCATTAGAAAAATTCGAAAAATTATTCGCTTAAAATTTTATTGAAATAGTAATTATTCGCAAGTCTTAAGTCGCCGTAAGAAACCCTCGAGACCCTGCCCTATTATTTTGCTGAGTTTACCCCAAAAATTTTCCATAAATTGTAAACAATTTAAACATCTGTTCAAAATTGACCTGAAAAGTAGGCTTTAAAATTATATATTCATATATACACTCAAAACTAGGCAATATAAAGCTTAAAGATTTAATTATGCTCTGTCATAAAATTGGATTGAATTGAATTGAAATTGTTTGACGAATTTCAACAGATTAGAGTTCGTGTCAACATCGAGAAATTTACATCTTTCTACTCTTTAATTAATATAAGATTCTGACTATGTCGTTAAACATACGTAGTTTGCTTAAATGTGGATTTGAAATTGATTATAAATATCCGCAAGCCGAAGACTAATGGAAGTGGGTTACAATCGAAATGAAGCGAAACATTCCCATATTTGATATAATCTAAGATTGAGCACAAATGCGACCGCAGTTGAGAAACTATTCCCAAGATCTTGTGGCTAACCCTAATTGACCGCTTGCTACGAGATCCTTTTAAGGGAAAAACATTTAGGATTTGTTTAGGATTTCTTAATCATTCCAGTCAACCGTTAGAGCTTTCATCTCAGCTAAGAGGGAAATTTTTCAATCTGACAACTGCTATGTCTCAGTTGCTGGTACATAAAAAATGTCAGAATTTAATTGGATTTGGAAAATGAATGCCAAGCCTTTATGCATTTCTCCAAAAAATCGTTTAGGAAAACTGTTTAATATCCTATATATATGTCTTGCCTTCCAAAATGAACTGAGCAAAAATGTGTAGTGCCCGTCATATCGTACGTATCGAACGATAAGCTTGCTAACGATATATTTTTCACGTGCAAACCAAAACAAATTTTAAAAATCTCATTTTCTCCTTTCCAAACTTTTCAAATGAAGCTTTGCATGAAAAAGGGTTGACCTTAAACAAAATTTGTTCAGAAATACATTTCTAAAAGTGTATGCAAAAAGTATAATTCAGAGCCTTATTTGCATAGATATCCTAACACTGTCAGTCTTTATTTGCATATTGGGACATAAAGACAAAAAAAAACAAAAAATAAAATAAAACGTCAAACGAACAAACACTGAACTGAAGAGAAATGAGTGCGTGTAGTGAAGTAAGCAAATCAGTGACAGTTGTCGCAATAACGTACAGAGTTACGCATAAAGGAAACATCATATCCGTTCGCCGTCCGTACATATGTGTACCTGGGTGGAAATTGCTATATAAATCGAATTTTTTTAAATAAACAGATGATAAAATAGGAAATTTTCAGCTTTTTTTTTTTTTTTTTGCTGTTGTTGATTTTTAAAATCACTCTTTGCAATATTCAGCAAAAAGGATTGTCTTATATAAAAATTTCAATATATATATATATTTGAATTGGCTAATTGCCACTTTTCTTGTTTATACAATAAGTTTTGTTTAGGTTTTGCTTAATTTTTCTCATAATATTTTCTATTTATATGTGTTTTTGTATTCTTTTTCAAAATTTCGTAGAATGCGATTTCCTCTTGTAGTGTTTTTAGAAAAGCGAAAAAGTATGTTATGATTTTTTTTTTTTTTTTTTTTTTTGCTTCTCCTATTCATATCCGTAAACGCTCTTTGACATTTAGCTTAGTTGATCTCTCAGACAACCTAGGTTTGCCTGTATTTGATTCATATTTCTTGGCAGTCTATTATACGATGGAAAGTTATAGTATGCAAAGTCAACATTGGTTTGCTCTTTTCGTTTAGTTACTCATTGTTATAAGTTTTTAAGCGTATCCTAATATTTAATAATACGAAAGATCACATGAAACATGTGAACCTAAACTAAAGTTAGTTAAAGATACCGCAAAATGTTTGTAAAAGATTTTCAGTTTATTTAAAGTGAAATGTATGCATGAAAGTCTTCACAAATCAAATTGTGCAATAAACATATCAATAATTAAATCAATTTTGTAAATAAATTCATTTTATTACACATTATATTTCATAATTTACTTAAGACTCAAGTCTCAAGTACAGTAATTAATGTAAATATCCCCAAAAAGCAGTAGAACAATAACATATACATATATATATATATGTATAGTATGTGCTTATATAAAATATTACATAAGTTTATTTGCTTGTTGCACATCAGGTTTTAATTATTTGCATTCATTTGATGTAATACGTAATATGTGCACTAATTAAATGAATTTCTTTCTGCCCTTGCTTTTTTTAATTTACACAAATATATATATATATGGGATAGAAGCATGCTTAAATAAGCAGCTGCAACATTCGTTACACAAAGATTTTAATAATAAATTGAAAAACTGAAAAATGATAATAAAATAAATAATAAAACAAAGAATTCTACGATTCGAGTTTGAAGATAATCATACAAAAATATAACGCACATACGTACATATTAAGGAAAAAAAAAAAATTAAAAAATATTTTCAAGTAAAAAGTAGACAATGAAATATTTGATCAAGTTTGCCTTAAAGTAGGCCCATAAAACGAATGCAGGGGAATGCCAGCATAACCACTGCTTAAGAAAGAGCTGGAACAGAGTACCATCTGTCTAGTATTTATAGACCTTGAAAGAGTGTTATTTCAAGTGAAGCATAGAATGAGATATGCATAGATAGGAGGGAACTTTCAATTACTTTCAATTTACTTTAAGTTCGGGCAAACCATCTGTGTGTGCGGCAACTACCTCAATTTTTTACCATATTTCTCGTACTACATTTTTCGTAGATTTAAAGACCTACGATTTTTAGTTTTCTGAAAGAATTTTTGCTTTTTGTTTTGACTGAGTATAAGAGTGGAATCTACCAATAGATATCTCTGGCCAATGATGCTGTAATTTTGCTCAAGCACGTAATAAATCTACGGACTTACAGAGTTCAACCCGATAACCTAAGTGTTTTGATCATAAGGTCGAGAATTGTCCTTTTCTTCACAATCTTCTTGATACGAATAACAAAGAAAAAGACTTGAGTAATAGAAGGCGAACAAAATAGACAAAAATAGTAAAAAAAAAAAAAAAAGATGTCAGAAAAACATTTCAAAAGTTCAAAAGCGTTTTTCTCGAGCCACGATTTTTCAAGACGACTGAAACCATAAAATTGTACCATCTTCGTTCTGTTCATTCGAGCCTTTTACAATAACTTTAAGGAATGGTTATGGAGAGCGAGAGAGAGCTTTTTGCGCATTAAGATCTTAAACGTAAGTGGTGGGAATAGTTTCGCACGGGTTATGTGCATTTCGAGTTAATTCTTTAAGACTCGGACGGAGACTTCTGAATGATTTCTAATTTTATCAATTCTATTATGGTCGGAGATCGTTCATCAAAGGAAAAAAAGAAAATAGCTACGACTTTTTCGGACTTCTTTAACTGTTTCACATTATTTATATCTCTGTGGTTTTCATATAATTCCAATTCCGATTTTCTGTAACAATTTCACCGATTTGGTAAACGAAATTTAATCCGGAAGATTGAAGGTAGACACTATGTTTAATGCGATATTTTGAGACGCCATTATAGTTTTAGCTCTCTGGGTAATTTAATGCAGTGTTACCAAGTTTCAGAACACCAGACAACACAATTTTAGTAAATTTAGAAGCCACGAATGCAGACTGAATATGACTGAAGTAATTCAAAGTCTATCGTTCAATTATAAACGAACTTTCGATATGTGTTCCTGCGTATTACAGGAGGAATGAGAAAAAGAAAACATGGGAGAACGTTATACAACACACCGAAATAAGAATTTTCTTGCTCTTTATTTACGCAAATAAAGTCGGTATTCCCTGTATACCTTTTTCGATCTAACAAAAGAGTTTCGTGCATATTCTTTAATTGAAATTTACTTGCATTCGTTATTTTTCTATTCGCAACATAGGCATCGATTAGCATTCATTTAAAGATATTGTTTACTGGGGTTTTTTTCGTCAAAAATTGAAAACCCAATTTTCTAAATTACAGTTCACAGACTAGCTTGCTTAGGTCCATTTACATTACTTTAGGTCGATTGGAAAGAAAAAAAAAATACTCTGCATCTAGAGCTACTGTGGAAGAAATGTTAAAAGCATGACAGATTATTAGAAATTAATTGAAATGTTTATCAAAAGGTTGAAAATCGTTACAAGTGATAGAATACTAAAAATGACGATTGATGTTGACAAACGAAGGGCGCGCAATCTCCCACTGATACTTTAGATATAATTTAGTTAGATTTTTAACAAAACTTGAATTTTTCCATAGGCCTTTTATTCGGCCTTTCATTCGACAGCTTCAAAGCAAACGAGAAATGCGTTTTATCACAATATTTATTCATATTACTTTCTCTCTCTCTCTCTCTCTCTCTTTCTCTCTGTCTCTCTATTCCACTCTCTCTGCTTAAAACACTTTCTAAAATCAAGTGAAAAGTAAACATTAACCTTTTCGTGTAATTAAAAAAGTTGTTAAATATATGCGATGAACTTTTATTAAAAGAATTTTTTTCTCTAAAGCATTCTTTTAGGCATGCCTTTTATTAAATATTATACTTGAAGCATACTTCTGAAGAAATTTTTAATATGAATTTTATAGTCAAAAATTTAGAGATTTTTTAACAATTTTGTTTCAACAACAATGTTGTACTTGAAAAAATTCTATCAAATTTAATAATACGTTGTAATCTTTTAAGCGATACCTTTAATATTTTGTTCCTTTTTTTTTTTGTTACCTTTGGTTGTTTTTTTTTTTTTACGATTTCCTACGCTAGTTTCAAAATAACTTTTTCCACGAAATTTTCCACTCTTCGCTGAAAGCTAAAATCTGCTTGCGGGGATTTCTTAGTATTAAAGGTATTTCATACATATCTGCAGGTTAAGAGAATTCTCAAAATTTTATGCAACAACATGTAAAAACCCTATAGTGAGTCACGTTCCACCGTTAAATACTCTACACCAGCCTACAATTGTTTAATTAACTATTTTTCAAAATAACAAAAATGGTAAATGGTCGAAAAAGTGATTTGACGTGAACCATTTCCAAGAGCGTTCGTTCTTGAGCCAAGACACGTGAATATACCAAATTTCATTAAAATGTGACAAAATTGTAGCGTGTAGGTTGGACAGAGGGAAATAAGATGGATAGATGGACAGATGGACAGATGGATAGATGGACAGATGGATAGATGGACAGATGGATAGATGGACAGATGGATAGATGGACAGATGGATAGATGGACAGATGGATAGATGGACAGATGGACAGATGGACAAACAAGCTTAAATCGATTTAGAAAGTGATTCTTAAACGATCGATATAATGAAAAATGGCTCTATGTCAAGTCCCCTCTGTGCATAGATTCGCACAAGCTTAATATACCTTTGCACCACAAGTGGTGTTGGGTATCAAAAAAAAAGAAGAGAAAATAACAGAAAGGTTTTGTTCGCGCTTGGTCCTAACTTCTTCTTCTCTCTATTTTTGCATGACAGTTTCTTAACTATGGCTGGGCACTTCATCAGATTTAACATAAATTTAAGAATATCAAGGCCTTCCAGCAATAAGTTCCCGGATTGTGCGGCCATAATTAAGAAAATTGCGAAAATTTCAACTCAATCTTATTGTAATGGAGAAACTTTTAAGAACAAAAGTGTGAGAAGAGAAAGCGAGACTCGATGACTCGATCGGATCTACTGTTTACGAATCATGTGACATCAACATGATAAATACTTCATGAAGCTTTTTCATGCGCACGTTTGTGTTATGCAATCATTTCCACAAATCCAATAAATCAGTGGGTGGTAGAAATCGCTCAGTTATAGCGAAGATATGGATCGTTAGCATAGCTTGGAGATCGTTTACTTGATGAGAGTTACAAAATGACTTGATATCAACGATTCAATAGAAGACAAACAAAACTTTCGAAAATGCTTGAGCTTCATAGCGTGGCATTCGTGGCATTCGTTAACAGATTATCGCATTATTTTCTTTTCCTCTTATGATTTATATAAACGGTGTGTGTGCAGAATAATTTTTAAAATCCAATGGAATACTTTCAGCGCGGAAAAAAAATTTCGAATAAATTTCGAAAAATACTCTCCGGCTTATTTGAATGTGATGTGAGTGCCATACGTGCGTTCTTTGGTTGAAGTTTTAAGAACGGAATGTAGTTTTGTTTTCATTTTATAAAATTATGTTTTAAATAATAAATTGAATATATTTTTCATAGTTGCACAATTTGCAATGCAACTAGAGCAACGTTGCCCCACAATCATCGAACAATGCAGCGTCTGTGGTCCTCATATTGGGAGAATTCATTAAAATGGTGCGAGTTTTTTGGTTATGATGGCTCGCTCACCTATAGATCGAAACTCATTTCCATGAAATAGTGTTTACGTACTAATAGCACGTTGTAGGACTTTCAACTGACATCGTAATTTAATGCTGATTGATTTGCCAGGATGATTACACTTTAGGACCTTTTCACGATTGTATCTTCAATTAATTTTTTTTATGTTGTTCAAGGGATGAATATTTCTAGAACTGATTAGCCAGAGAGTTTGCTAAGCGGAGAGATGCGATAAAATAAACGGAAGGCTTTCATAAATATTCGAGTCGGCTTTTACGCATATATCATAAGATTTTTCGAAACTCTTAGGACTATAACTGAATTTCTGCTGACTTTATAGCATAATTGATAATATTTCGTGAAAAGATATTTTTGCAAATTATTTTCTAACGTTAATTATTCCTCTTTTAAGGCAATCTGCCCAAGGAATACCTTCCAGTGTTATTCGCATAGAAACGAAAGACCTGCTCAAGCAGACAATAAGTTACAGATTGAAGTTAATAATAAAAGGAAGATGAGATGTGTGCTAATAACAGCGGAAAGTGTAGTACGAAAGTAACGCTTTATGGTCGAGTTCTGCTATATGAACTCCTATTTCGTTACATTGAAAACTCACTTTGTCGGATTCAACAAAGTACACAACAAACCGCGTTGGCTCTCCCGAATGCAGCCGCCATAAATATGCAGTTCTATGCTCGCCGTTAATGTCTCAATTAGTCTGCGTCAAGATTACTTGACCTTTGGATAACGTAACGCATTCAGTGGTCATCATCTATAACGATTCAGCAGCACTATGCTATCCGAAGTAAGCAGAAGAAATCACTTTCCTCCTAAAGGCATTTTTTTGGTGGATGAAGTTTTCAAAAACTATGCTTTATACACTTTCCGGGAAAACTTATACGGTAGTGTAAACCTAAAAAACAGTGCATTACAGTTATAGTTTTATGCAGTAAAGAAGTGAGTAGTACGAGTTACCCCAACTCTCGATAAATACCGAAAATTTCTTGAGTCTCCCAATGGAAAGAATTATTTCGGATTTTTTTCGATTATGTTAGTGTTTCGCCAAAATTGTAACTATGTAATTAAAGTCTTAAGAGGAAGGTGGACGGATATTACTAATCCAAATGCCTAAATGCCTGATAACAAGTCTATAATACAAATTTTCGACTGGTGCGCTGATCCTTCTATATGATGGGTATAAGAACAATCGGCTTACACGTAGAATATGCTAAAAACGAAAGTATTTGTGGCCAAGCGGATACGAAATATTCTTGCAGAGCTTTTAACGCAAGACCTACTTCGACCCCGATCAATATTTGACGATTTCAAGAGCCAGCTTAGCAAGCAAAAGCATGTAATTATTTGAAAATTTTCTGTAGAGATTTCAACACTGATGGAGAGATCAGATGAACGTAACACTAATAGTGGCAAAGCCTTTAACGCTGTGAGCATAAGTGGCATAAGTGATTTGCAAATTTTTTTATGACTATTTCAGCTTTCAAGATATATCATAAACTGATCGTTATAGTTGAGTTAAGACTTTAGTATGCTTGTATTCGCATGGACATGTATTTGACGACCGACTGTATACAGTGGATGTAAGCTAAACTACACTGAACAAGCGGTTGTTCTCAAAGATTTGCGGTATCTCTGCTCTATAGAAAAAGAAATTGGCTTTCACTGCGATGTTAGGCAATTTTGCTACAAAATTACGGCACAGAGCCAACAATGCTTTAATAAAAAATTCGAAAAGACGAACAGACTTCGATTGTTTGGAAGTTTGATGGAACAAACAACTTCAAAACTCTTCGAGCTTACCTATAATAATAATGCTTAAGTCACTAAGAACTAGATTTTCATTGTTACTATTCTTGGTGTTATTGTTGTTATCGCTCTTATTGTTGTTATTGTAAGAATACTTAAGATGTGGCATTAATTTGCATACATTGAAAACTTGTTATTTTCTCAAATTCCAAAAACGTGAAGTGCACTGGTAAACTGGGGAACTCTACAACAACAACAAAGAAGAGAAAAGAATTCGTTTAGAAGAAAACTTTTTCGGAAATTTAAAATTACTTTCATTTATGCAAACAAAAACAGAGAGAGAGAGAGAGAAGAAAGCAAAAGAAAAAAAGGAAACTGTTTTAACGCTTTAAAGCCTTTGCTTGTCGAAAGAGGGTAACATAGCACAGTAGCACTTCACTAAATAGTGCTGACGTTTTAACGAAAAATGCAAACAAACAAACAAACAAACAAACAAACAAACAAAACATACAAAATCCTTTTACAATACAAAAATATATGTATGTATGTATGTATGTGTTCATGCTTTTGCAATTACTTTGGATTTTGTTTGCCTGACTTCTCTTAATGAATAACGAATGTGTGTTTGATAAACACTGAGGTTTAACGAGATACATATATATATATATAGCCCTAGACCTGTATGTAACAGCATTTATTGTACATAAGTTCCACAGTTTTATTTTCTATGTATATTTTTATAGAGATTTAAAGGTGTTTATTTACCCAAAAGCTTCTCGTCGTATATATATATATATATATATATATATATATATATATATTTCATTGAGATGCACGAGCATGTTTATTTGGCGCTTCCAAATAAAAAACTGTAAAACGCAAACCATATCGCGAAGGTTCTCGTCGTATATATATATATATATATATATATATATATATATATATATTTGTGACGGTTTGTGACGGCTTGTGACGGCTTGCGTTTCATACAGCCATAGTAGTGTGTGTGTTTTCAGCTTGTTTCCTGTTATCCTTGCTGGGGCTCTGTTCTTTATTCACAATTATTCTTTAGCAGCAGCTCTATAACAGGTCTATACGCATATATATATATATAACTGCTTTATGTTTTGTTAAGTTGTGGTAGTAAAGAATAATAGTAGTCGTAGTGGTAGTAGCTAGTAGTGCTAGTAGTAGTAGTAGTAGTAGTTGTAGTACTAGTGGTAGTGGTAATAGCCACCGAGAAAAATACCATATTTATATATATTTGTAGTTATTTTGCCTGTTTCCGTTCTATTGCATATGCAAACACATACAAATAATGCATAAGCAGGAATCACTGTAAAATTATTGCACGTTGGTTTTAATAGGTTTGAAGAGAAAATTATAGAAGAGGACTTTTTTTCTTTTTTTTTTGTTTTTTTTGTTTTTTGTTGCTTTCTTTTTTTTTTTTTTTTTTTTTTTTTTNTTTTTTTTTTTTTTTTTTTGTTTTTTTAAGCTATTGATTTTCTGTTACCACAGAATTTTTCTTTTCGTTTTCCACTTCATATATATATATATATCAATGTCTTATTTGTTTTATTAATAACAAAGCATACCTTTAGGCTTTGCATAAATACTTATATAATATTATTTTTCTTTTCTTTTCTTTTTTTCTAAAGTTCATAAATTGATTTATTTTTCATGTCGCTTTGGCTTTAACCTAAAACATCACACACAAGCACCTTTATTATCTTCTATATATATATATATATATATACCTATATATATATATATATATATATATATATGGAATATATATGTATGTACATGTGCATTTAGGTGAACAGAAAAAAAAAAAAAACGTATGGACTATGAATTTCAGCAGCAGAATTTTCTCATATTTTTTTTTTTTTTTTTCTGCTTTATTATTATTATTTTTTTGTGTTTCCTTTAACTGCTACTGAATTGCAAATGCAAAGCCTGTTACGGTATATAAGACGTTTTTACGCTTTGCTACCGTTCACCAACACCAGAGAAAACCAACTGAACTCAAATAACGAGTGAGTTTACCCTAATTTGGAGGACACTCGAGACGGGCTAGAAAATAAGCTTTCGAAGGCTTGAAAGCTTCTTATGCTTATGCTTAACATGTTAAGGGTTGTTTTCATATCTTTTATGACAAAATAAATATCATCTGTTGGTAGCAAAAAGTGTCAGAATTTTAAACGATTCCAACAGAACGCGAGGGAGAGAGCGAACGAGAGAGAGAGAGAGAGAGAGAGAGAGTGTGAAGTTAATAAAGAGGGTGAGCTATGCGCGCCCTTAACTAAGGTACAGTTCATTTGCCGGTATTTCTTTTCAAAGACATTCCAAGACAACGTGGCTTTTAAAGAAATGTTTACATAAATTACTCCACTAAACGTATATTGGAATTATCAGAAAATCTAATGCGCGAGGAGAAGAAACAATGAATATTATTGTTATTAATTGAAAAGGAAGCCCTTTTTCACATCTTGTACCAGACTATATAAATCTCGAGAATCATAAAAGCAAAAATAAGTTTAATTTTGAAAAATTTCTGCTAATGTTTTCTTAAACTTAAAATATTCATATAATAGGCTCAGTAGAGTTTATCCTCTATCAGTTAGCAATTAATTAAAAACAAATAAAAGCATTACAAGTGGTCAGCGCCCAACATCAAACACTCTACACTTATTCATATAATGAATTAAAAAAAAAAAAACAGGTGTTGTTTGGTGAGAATGGGCGAAGAAGTGGTGCGCTCCGCACCATTTGCAATAGTGCTTTTCCTTGGGTCGAAACACGTCGGCTTACCAACTTTCATTAAAATATCCCAAATATCGCGAACTGTAGATTGAACAACAAAAATTATAAGATAGACGGACGGACAGACAAACAGACGAATTTTAATCGATTCAGAAGGTGATTCTTTCAATGTAATAAAGTTTATGCATATTTGAAGTCGTTCTAGAGTGTTGCACAAACCTAATATACTTTGATACCGTAAGTGCTGCAGGATATAAAATTTTTCCACAACACTAGTTAATGGAGTTTTTGGCCGTATTTTAATGAATAGTCTGATTGTTATCCAGCATAAACTGCGATAGGTTTCTCTAAATCACTTGTCACCTATGATCGTATTTATGTCGTATTTAAGTGCATTGCAATTTCAGTTAAAGGGAATCCGCACTTCCCTCCAAGCACAAGTGGTCGCTCAAAAGTTATTAATTGAATTAATTTTCATAAACGCATCTGCAATTCTCTCAACTAATTCAGTTTCCATACTTCTCTATAAGTTTTCTTATTCCGCACTTGCGCCTTCTTTCGTTTGCTTCCCACACTCGACGCGCTGCTATTCTTTTCGCTTACTTTCACCGAAAAGCTTCCAATCGCTTATTGAAACTAGAAAATGTTGCAACGGATATAATAAAATTTATTTAAATTGTATAGCGCGTAGAAACATTAAAGTAAAGTATTTATTATGAGACAAGACACGAATGCTTTCTGCTCTTTACCTTCGAACTGACGGAGTGAAAGTATCCTAAATGAAAAGTCAACGTTATTGTTGTTTTTTTTTTTTTTTACATTTTTCAGCTGTGACAGGATACATACACACTTGTAGCAAATGTGATATGTTGTTTGTGTTATAAACAACAGTAAAAACAACAACAACAACAAAAACAACAACAACAACAACAATATAAAGAATAATGAAATTTTAATAACGAGTTGGTTCTTATTTTCGCAGCGAAGGATGAGAAGCAAATTAAATAATTTATGACGCGTCACCCGTAGGGAAAATCAAGAAAATTATTTCATTAAAGTTTATAAAGCATAAAATTGGAAAAATTGATTGCAATAAGGCTTTTATTACGGCATAAATGTATGAGCAAATATTTAAAATTACGATCATACTCACTTCAGTTGACGATCCCGATGCCAGACCGCCAATTGTAAACGATCTTCATCCTGTATATCATCGATGATATCGTACAAGTGTTTTAAATTAAATTTAAAACGATGATCGAAAAACGGTCGGCTCGAATGCCGATGAACGGCAGTACGCTGGAAGCCCGTCCCAGGTTGTGATTTACATACGACTGCCACTTTAACATAAGCATTAAGCGAAGAGCAGCCATTAACTCTCTGCAAGTCTCGACAGCGTATAACTGCAAATGCGATTACAAGAAAGCTTATAAATTATTTATTTTCTTTCCCTTTAGAGAGGAAATTTTTGGTTGCTAAAGCTAATCAATCAATATTTGCGCCCTACTAAAATTTGGAACTCACCATGTACATTTAAAATACCCTGGTGAGCATAGATGGCCAAATCCAGGGAGCCCTTAATGGGCGCTGTCGAGTTGCTGCTAAGCTGTTCCGTAGTCGAACTAGCTATCGAGGACGCGACTGAATTGCGCTTCGTATCAAGTTGAAGAAATTCCTCGCCCTCGTCGTCTTCGCTATTACAGGAGAAACTCAAACAGCGCTTTATCGCTCTTGTCTCCTCTAGGGTTGGAGTGCTGCATAGTTGCAATTCTCCAATCGGCGGTGAAGGTGTAAACAATTCTTCATAGTTGTTATGTTTAACAAATCTCTTGAATTCCGGTGTGCCCGGACTTGGTATTCCATTAGGTAATGTTAAGCCTATCATTTCCGTTTTTCTATTCATTACATTTCCGTCTGGCTTCGCTTTCTTATCCGTTTTCTTACGTCTCACTACCTTGCGTTGACGTTTCAAATGTTGCGGTGTCCTTACTTCCATCTCATGTACACTAACGTCCATACTATTGTTGCCGCTATTATCCAAATCCTTCTCATTTTCTCTATCCTTAAGTATATGATTCAAGGGTTTCGCTTCTTTTCGCGCACTTTCTATTATCGCATCGAGCATACGATCTAGGGTAACATCTCCCATTCTCGAAGATGATAATGATTCCTCTTTGATCTTATCGCGGAATTTAATATGCTTCAGTGGCGTTAAATCATTCGCCTCACAAAAATTATCCGAAAATCTCTGATTCTGTTCTGTTTCGGATCTTCTCTTCACATTTAGCAATGGCGGCGTTTGCTCGTTAATCGATCTGCGGGGACTCTTACCATTACTCAAGTCTTGCAGAGCGGTCAAGCTAGTGTTACCAAATGAATTACGCATAAAATGTATATCAAAATTTTCTTTATTATCCATGCTTGTCAGCGAGACTCTAGAGGTTCGTCGATTCCTTTGCTCTTCATAGGCGGCATCCAATTGATTATCGAGAGAACGCCGATGTAGACGTCTTTCCAAGGTGTAATTGTTCATCGTAGGCATTTTATTGTAATCTGCTTTCGCTTTAGAAGAGATTTGAAAATTCCCGGTAGAATAGCGCTTTTTGTAGATAGATTTTTGAAAAGTCTTTGGTTGTTGCTGTAAAGCCAAAGATGATAGATTTGAAAGTTGTTGTTGTTGCTTAGTCCACTTAAGCATTTGGCCGATCTTGAAAATCTTGAATAGCTGCAAAAGAATACAATAAATATAACGATAAAATGAGAAAAAATCGCATTCAATTGAATCGAACGTTCAAAATCGATTGCCTTTATTTATTTATTTATTTATTCATTGAACATTCATGGAATGTTCTGGTTGCATACGCACGTCCATCCATCACGCCATCCATCCATCTGCCATCCATCTTGCAAACGGAGGAATATTTACCACAGACATTAGATGGATGACTAGATGAATAGATGAGAAGACACACGGACAGACATTTATAATTTAATGCTGATTAAGAAAACATACACTTTATGCGAAAAAAAGAAGGGAAAATGGGCACTGCTGCAAATTTGGCAGCACATTTTAGTCTCATTTATTCATAATTTTTAATTTGAATCCCGTCAGATTGATCGGAAAAAATTTTAAACGAAGCTCATGCTTGGAGAAAAAGTTGGAAGGCTGTTAATGTGCATTGAACAAGCGCAAGAATTGTAGACAGACAGACAGACAGAGCTTTCCCAACTCAAATTTTTTTTCGGTAATGATAACTTCAGCAGTTATCTGCATCGCTTCAACCTACGAGCAAACAACGCATGCGTCTTATATCAAAGCACAGATGATGAAGCGGAGTATCGTGATTACGTTTACCTTGCTTTGGAAGTTTTGAGAAATATGATTTCCACGTCTCTGGAGATCGAAATTACACCATGCATACAAACTACTAGCAATTGTGCCGCGAAATGGGGGAAAATGGGCGGAAGTGCGCTAGTTTCTACAGCGACATACTCCTGAATAAAGCCAGGTGAAGATGATTTTCAAGTCCACAGACAGAGAGGCAGATAGGCAAATAGCGAGAAAGACAGATAGACCGACATATAGACGAAAAGAAAAACGTATAAGAATTTATTCACCGGAGTCTTTGTCTCGGCGTGAAAATTTCTCAAGTTATCTTTAATGTTCCGGTTGGCAAGGAGAGATAATATATAGTATGTCCGAAATCCTCCTCGGCTATGCCAAGTAAACTGTTTTCATTCACCGCGCTTGGAAATCTTAGAAAAATGTTCGATTTGCCTCTGGGCCTTGAAATTGTGGCGCTTAACGTAGCAGCAGCTATATTAAGAGATCCGCAAGGCTGAGGGAAACACGTTAGTTCTATGAGCAACATGCAATGTCATAGAACGAGGTATTTTTGTTATTTATTTGTTGTTACTTTATTTTTATATCCTACAACACATGTCGTACAAGGCTAAGGTTAAGTTCGTGTGGATGTACACACTGCGCCGAAGAATTTTGGGATAGACCCACCTTTTATTATACCGAGCGATTCACTAACAGTTTCTCAATAGATCTAAGTCTGCCGGTCTGTCTGATCGTCTGTCCGTCTTGCGTTTATCTGTTCCACTTATAGGCCGCAATTTTTGAGACATGGATGAAAGCTATTGAAAATGGCTCGAATCGAACCACTTCTTATATAATAAAACCGTATTAACCGAAGTGATGCACGGTATTTAATGTTGGGCCATGATCCACTATAGTGTTTCTACTTGTTTGCAAATAAAATTTATTATTATTAAAACTAATCGATTGTGTTGTTCGGGTGGTAATAAGGCAAAGTTCCTTTACCAAAAAATATTCACAAGAAAGAGAGGTAGAAAGTTGAATGGATGGACGGATGAACATGTAATTAGACAAATAGATGGATAGACAAACAGACAGATAAACAGATAGACAGATAGAAAAGCTTATAAGCACACGTGAGTAAAGCCCATTGTGTTTATCAAATAAACACTTTGTGGCCACTCCAATGCACACATTTTAACACATTGCAAATATTTGATGAACCGTTAAAACCAAAATGTGCGAATGGCAAAATAATGTCATGTTACACGTCATTATTGTTCATTATAAGAAGTGTCCTGATGACTGTTATCCATTTGAACTGCAAATTACGGCAACATTGGTCGCTTTCAATCCCACACAAAGTGCTTGAATTGGAAACTTAAACCTCTATACTTGTTGTACTCAAATGAATTATGGTTTATGACTTTGCTAAGCTAATTGTGAGAACAATTTATGTTGCTTTTCAAATAAAAAAAAAAAAAAAACTGACAAGAAAACTTTATCTGTTGTATTTAAAAATTTTTCTAATTGGAAATAACTTTCTTTAGCAAGAGGACTACCGCCGTTAGTTTATAATTGAAAAATACGAACACAGTATAGCCATAGACAAAATGATGGACATAATGATGTCGACTTGTATTAAAGATTTGATTAAACACTTTTCAGTACTTCTTCTGTTAATGATATCCTGGATAAAAACGTAAGTTGGAGTAAAAGGAGGTATGAGTCTGTGTAAAGTCAAAAATCAATGCTTTCATTATTATCTTAGCATGAATTTGTTGATCTGCGGTAAACGTGATAGTTTTAATGTTAAGTGTGTGTATGTTGTACTAGAACTGGCGGAGTACTGGAATTAACTCTGGAAATGAATCAGTAAGTGAAGTAAATTTCGAAATAGCTCAAGAAGTGCACTCAAGTGATAGTAAGGGTTTCGTTATATACTCGAAACTTGAACTACATTATTATGCAACGTTACGTTAATTTACGTGCTTTGTTACTATGAATTTTATTAAAAATATTAAGTTGAATAGGTCTGGCAAAGCTCTGGACGACTACCGAACTGATGTCTGGGTATCTTACATATAGAACTATATTTATATAAGTAATATAGATATATATTCACTATACATTATATATATATATATATATATATATATATATATGTACTACACTATACNTATATATATATATATATATATATATATATGTACTACACTATACCCTCTATTTACACGCATATTTATCGGTTGACTACCGAATTTCCACTGTATACAAAGTCTAGGGAAAACCAATTGTTAACTAATTCATATTGAATTAGATTATATTTATGTATATATATGTATATATATATATGTATATATAGGCATAATTATTTCATTATATTTATGTGCAGTAATTGATCATAATTCCGTCCGTTCTTTTCCTAGGTAATCAGATAAAAAAAGAAATCACATTATGTTGAATTTATTTCGCGTATAGACAGTGTTTCGTACTAGAAGTGAACGACATATGTTCGCAAGGAAATCATCAAACATCGATTCATTTTTTTTTATATGTAACGCCAAACCACTCAAACGATTATTTCCAATATCTGTCACACTTTGTTCGTCAGAAAGAAGTGAGCATAGAGAAGGACATAGCGTGGTGTTGACCCAATTTTAGTGAATATCCACTCAATCAGGAAGTATTCTGTCTTTCTCAACTGAGCCCTCACTATATAGGACTAAAAGGATAATATACCGTATGGCGGAGTTTATATACTGACAGGATGATCGGAATTCATTTCGGAATAAGAACAGCAAGATTACTCTTTATCGTCAAAATTGAGGTAATCGACAAGATGATAAGCGATTTTTCGTTTTGAATTATTGAACGAGACATCGATATGAAGATGAGACTAAATATTTGTTAACAAAACTCCAGCACTGAGTTTCGCCAAATGATGAAATGAAAGGCTTGTCTTGACTTGCAATGTCGCAGAAAAGTCTAGTTTTTAAAGCCTTTAGCTATACACATAACGCAAAGTGAAATAATGGAAAACCTTTAGTATAATATATGCCATGTTCCTTAGCACGAATACCCGCGAATGTGTGTGATCACGTAATTTTTTTTATTAATTCTACGGCAATTTAAAACATTGCCGACTCTGGCTCGTCTGTTTCATAGGAAAAACAAAAATCAACATTAAATTATTAAAACGCCGTTTATTGTCTTCCCTGTCCCTGTCCCTGTCCCTGTCCCTGTCCTCCGTACTCCAACATCAAGTACGTGCTCGTACACATCTAAATGGTACACACTTGTGTACTTTTAATTTAATGCTATACGTATATGTTATTAGCAGGAGGATCCTTGACATTGAAAGTCAATGAATTCTTGTCTGTCTAATTAAAAAGCATGTGCACTCATAATGAGTTTATTTTAAAACACGAAAACATAGCTCCCTGTTTTCGCTGCTAAATATAGATAACAGTCTTCTATGCATGCCATACGTAATAAAACGTTTGCTTACTAATCTTAAATGTCTTTACAGCTTTATTGAAAAAAAAAAAAAACAAAAAAAAAAAATTCTTATGAACACATTTTTTTATTTTATAATTTTAATTATAACCAAGAAATGAAATTCCATTCATTTCATGATACAAGAGGAAAAAAAAATTAAGGAAAAATCAATTAAATGCCTGGTGATTTTAAGCAGTTTCTCCTTTGTTTCTTTAGCAATTTGCTTTAGTCGTTGTACTGGTTTTTTTTTTTTTTTTTTTTTTTTTTGTAAAGAACTTTTTTTCTTTCCTCTCAATTCAATAAATAAATTCCGGAGACGAATATAAAAAAAAATCAAACTTTGAAAAAATCAAAATATATTATATATGGTAGCCTTAAATAGCCGCGAATACAAGCAATAAAACAAACCAGAAAATTATAAAAAAATTTGTTTTTTGAAAGACACAAAAAAAGTCTCACACAAAAAAAAAAAAAAAAAAAACCGAAGCAAAACCAGCAGACCAACAGACTGCGAAATCTAAAGAATACACGTAAAAAACAAGTTTTTCTTTTTCTTTTTTAATTTTTTGCAAAAATAAAGAGCACTAACCAAAGGATTTTTTAGTGTACCTCGCAGCTTAATTTTTAAAAATTCCTTTTTATTTTCCTTAAATAAATGAAATATTTCGCCCTTTCGATATGTTTTGTTCTTCTTCAAAGTGTGTTGAGATTGTAAAGTAAAAAACATGTAGAGAGAAGGAGAGAGAGAGAGACAGGGCCGAAAGGGCAGAAAAAACTGGATTTATTAGCTTTATAATAAAAAGCATTAGCGATCTTGCAAACCATTGAACACAGATAAGTAAAATTTTGTTTTTTTTATTTTTTTTTTGTTTTTGTTTATAGCTTTAAAACGCAATTTATCCTTAGAATATATCATCGCACATGGATAAGATAAAGATGTAGATTTGAAGTAAGAAAGAAAGAAAAAACCAAAAGGAAGATATTAACGCTCTTGAGTTATACCACGGTAATAGTACTACGCCTTGCACGACCACTAAAGTACAACAAATTAAGAATAAGTCGAAGTAATAGTAGAGCGATTGATTTGCATTTTGAAATGAAACTTTTTAATAAAATCTTGTAATTCGGATGCGCGTTTAAAATACTAATGTTTTTAGATTGTTACGAGATCAATTTATTTCTTCGATCTCTTATGGTTCGAAATTCTTTATTCATCTAAAACTTCTAGTGATGCTCGAAGGCGAAGCTCTTCGTTCAGCCTGAATTCGCATTTCATTTGCGGTTAGCTTAACCTAAACATTGCCGGACATCATTTGCAGTTGCATTTCCCCGTAATATCGTTACGATATCTCCTACTACTTGAGCTATGCTTTTAGTTTTACAATTAAGCCGAGATGCAAAATGGCTTGAGAAAAAAGTTCCACCAGCTTAATAATCATAATTTTCAGTTTTCGAATTTCGAGTTCTAATGAAATTTTAGCTTCGCAACCATCGGTCGTTCAATATAAATCAGATTTTGAAATATGGTCTTCTTAATATCTCTCTCAAGTCTTGAATCATAGGTTTTCTAGACCTAATAAAAATCTAGTGACAAACAGCCGCAAAAGTATATTAAGTTTGTGCGTGTGTATGCGAGATCTAGAAGGAATTGGAACATCTTTCATTATATCGATCGTCTCAGAGTCATTGCCTCAATCGATCCAAGCTTGTATCTTCGTCTGTCTGTCCTTCTGTATATCTTGTTTTTCTTTTTGCGTTCTGTAGGTTGAGACCGCAATTTTTGAGATATTTTGATGACATTTGGAACACTGTCGTGTTTTGGCCCAAGGATAAACTCTTTTGAAAATGTACCACTTATTTGATCACCTCTTATAAAATGCCTTACTTTAAAAGAAGTTAAATGAGTAACTCTGTCGTGGGGTATGGTATTTAATGGTGGGCCGTCTCCTAATCCTTTCACTTGCTATCTTGTGAACCAATCAAAATCCCGTTTAATACAAAATGAAATTTGTTCTCTATGTGTTGGTAAATATCCGCATTATGATATAGTCTTCTTCTGCTTCTAATAACTTTGGTACCTTTAATCGGCACATGAGAATATAGATCGTAACTCGCTTTGATATCTTCTGTCGGGTCCGAGAGTTCCCAGATGTTTTGTTTATAACCCAGTTAGATTCTCTGACTACCTGAATACTCAGATTCGTAATCAGATTATTCGTAAATATAAATAATTTCTCCATGTTGCGATTCCGAAATTAAATGTTACACACATTACGTTACACTTTTGATTGAGAATTTTTCTTTTCAATATATTGTTCAGATCTAAGCATTATTTATCGAATCCAATGCATATATATTTGCTTTGCTTACGAAAATTGTTAAAACTTATTATGAAAACAATGAACCCACGATTATGTCCCATAATTATTTATTTTGTTTGGTGAACACTTTCTCGAAATTTTTTCATCGTCAAGCTTTAACATATTTTCTAAGGAGGAGTTTTTTCATCCTATCACTCTACACAGCATACAACATTTTTTTTTTTTTTTTTTTTTTTATATATCATATCATGGAAAATGATGTGTCGTTCCTACGGTCCCCACCATATTTCCTACAGTGCACCAGTAATCGGATTCTCGAATTATAAATTCTAGATTAAATAAGTACATCTTTTACATTTACAGGTGCGTAGGTACCTGCTATCCCTGTTGATACCTTCCATATCTTAAACTGTTCTTCTAAAGACTGTCGTATTATCAAAGCACAATTTTTTCGGAAATACTTTTATTTTTGGCGAATTTTGTGCTTAAATTCAATCGTACCGTAGTTGAAAAGTTTGTAAATAATTCTCTATACCTAGTTTTTTACATTTTTAGAATCGCTCAAACACCATCGCAAAAAAAAGATCATGTATAGCCTAATGTAACATTCGCGGAAAAGTTTTTCGCTTTACGGTGATTTCGTGTATAGTTCGCAACTCTAAGTGGAGTCTGCTTCTTTTTATTTTTAAATCATTTCAAAGCGAAAAATTTTGTTTTGCTCTACATCAGGTTCCGTCTGTCCGTCTTGCTTTCTTATGTTCAGCTCGCAGGTGGCAAATTTCGAGATAGTTTCAGGCAATTTAAGGCATCGATATGTTTTGGCCCAAAAACGAAAGCTATTGAAAATGGTTCGGATAGATCGGGCAATTTTTTCGATCATTTCCATATTTTAATAAGTTGTCTCATACGAATGGTGTAATAGTACGTAATAGTGAGCCATGTCCCACAAGAGTGTTTTCATTTCTTTTAATAAAAATAGTTATGGCATTGAAGTAAAAATTTTTCTCTTTTCTCTCTCCGTTCAAAGAAAAAAAGTTTTGAAATGCAAATTACTTCAGTATACGCAAAAGTGACTTTCATCCTTATAAGGGTTCTATCCAGTGCAAGTTTTGCGTTTTACTATAAGTACTGGTAGATATAGTACGAGACTCCGGGTGTTAGGCTTTTCCAATTCTCAGTAAAACTCAGGATTCTTATTAAGCATTGATCTAGTGCAGCCTTGTTATCGTGTATGTCTTTATTTTGTTATTTTTCTTTTATTTTTTTTTTTTTCTAGTCTTCTTCATTTCCATTTTCCCTCCTTTTGTTATCTGTTACTACTTTGATTGTCCTACTAAAGGAACAATGACAGCAAACTAAAGTTTCTAAAGTAACCTTGAAATTGTTCCTTATACCTTACCGTCATGTTGTACATGTGCGTCGTATTCTTAACTATTTTTTCCGCCTCACTTCTATTAAAACCGTTTATTTAATTAAAACTATAAAAAAAAAAAAACGCCAAGGAAAATGTCCTTTTTGAAAACTGAACCCCTGTCTTGTTGCGGAATTGTTATTACTATTGTCGCTGTTGTTGTTGTTGTTGTCGTTTTTCTTTAAATGCACACCAATACACGCGCAAAACCAATGTCTAGCTAATCATAAGGAAATATGAAAACAAGGGGAATACGCACATACACCTTTTGGCTTAGGAAAGATAAACTTCGTTTCTTCCTTTTTGTTTATGGCTGTTGTTGTTGTTGTTGTTGTTGTTTTACTGCGTTCTTGTTTCATTTTTTCTAGTTACGTTTTCGTTATAATTAACAATTTTCTACAATTACCCTGATGAAGATTTTTCCTTTTTCATAGCTTATAGCGCATGTGCTCTATTTCTGTCCAGGTTTTTGGGTATTTGGGGTGACAGGATTCGGATTAAAACAAAAAAAAAAAATGCCTTAAAGCATTGTTTCTCGTTACGCTCTTCTGTCAATTCTATTATAGGCTTAAGGCCTAAAACTCATTGCGCTAAGAGAAAGATAGAAAGGAGGGAAAACTTCTATTAACAGATTTAGGCGAAAAGGAAAAAATATTCTCTCGAATGCTTTCCAAGTCTTTAAGGATTAAATTCTCTAACAGAAATCTATGCATTGTTATGCATTACTCGCATTATATTGTTACACTCAACTGAAAAATTCGAAGGGAAAAAATTTATTATACATACCTATGCATAGACATATACATATGTATATGTAAGATTTAAGTCTCATATACAGACAGATCATCGAATAGTTAAAGTAAAGCAACTATTAGAACACATTCCCCGGGCGACCAGTTATCGTAATTTGAATAGTTTAAAACATAGTTCACCCATTGATCGAACGATTTGCAAATAGTTTCGTTTTTTTTTTAATTGCATAACTTACGAGTAAGCGATAGTGTTTCAAGACTTATTAGTTTGTAAAGAGAGAGTAAAGCAAATATTGGAATACATTCTCCGGGCGACCAGTTATCGTAGTTTAAATCGTTTAAAACATAGTTCACCCATTGATCGAACGATTTGTAAAAGGTTACGTTTTTTTTTTAAATTGCATAACTTACGAGTAAGCGATAGTGTTTCAAGACTTATTAGTTTGTTATGCCTTTACTTTAGTCATCTCAATCAACTAACACCTGTGAGTAGACCGAAATTTTTCTAAACTTAAGTACAAAAGCATTCTACTCTCTCCCTCTCTCTCTCTCTCTCTCTGCCCTTTCAATATTTACTTTTGATTATTTCCTTATTGAATGTAATTTAAGACATTCTCGTTGTCGAGGAAATTGTCATAAGGAAACTTTGTATAAAACCTTTCGCATGTATCTCTCGAAAACGCAATCTTAACGTATGCGGGCAAATTGAGTCCAAAAGGTGTACTAAACTTATTGTTCCATTCATCATGTAAATGTATCACATTGCAATCAAATCAATCTATCAAATCTTCCGCATCGAAAGCGAAGAACAGATGTTTGGTAAAAAACAAAAAAAAGAAAGAAAAGAAAAGAAATGAAATGAAAAGAAAGGAAAAGGAGAATCTGTAACTACGTCATTTCAATATATGAGCAAAAATTGTATTTAATAATGCAGATGGAGATGAGATCACGGCGCGAACTCTTAAAGTGATTCGACTATTCATTCCTACAATTGATCTTAAAGCAAATTTCATGCCTATACGACATCCTGCGTCTGTGGAAGTCTACTCTGTACCTTTATTTCGGAAGTATAATCTTTAGGTTTCGCATTTAAAGGAAAGTCGCTCGTTAATGATTTATCTATACACCGCATAATTAGATCAGATATGAGAAATTTCACCTCAATTAAAAATATTTTTGTGTCAGTGTCGAACAGTCTCTAAAGACTTTTGTTTTGTCTGCCTAACTATGTCAAGCCATAAAATATATTTTTTGGGTAAAAATAAAATAATAATAATATCGTAGCTGGTAACTCGGGCCACATGGCTGCTCAACAGTGTTATAAGTTTACGCCCTGTCCTAGTTAGCCAACTCGCTGCGCCAAGCCTTAAAAATTTATGCCTTTCGAAATACTTTCATGGACTAGAGTCTTCGTTGCAAGCTGCACTAGCGGCCCGACACACTATCATATATAGTGACATTGATCTGTCACATCGTGCCCCAGTTTGTTATTCAACTCGTGCTAGGAGCTCTACCAGTGAAACTAACTTCTAAAGGAAATCATTTCAGGAAAATTGTTTTAAAGACAACAAGAGCTCAGCTCCATCGTTCGTTTATAAAAGTATGATGAAATCTATTATGTTCGCTAGATCTAATAAGAATTTTATATTCAAATCTTCTAAAATTCAATTTTTATCGATTAGCGATTGAGTCGTACGGGTTGTGGAAGTCATACCAGAAATTCTTCAGTTAAACTTTATCGGTAATCACAGATTGAAATCCCGAAACTTTTTTCGCCTAATCACACTTCGGCGCATCGATTCGCATATATAGCGTTGTGATTGCAAAGCCCATCAGTCGATTCATATTAGCAATTGTAGACTCATCTGGGGAATTGAAGTTAAAAAGTTGAAAGCCACTACGCCAGAAATCTAACCCATACACTAGAGATTGTACTGTTCGTTGGATGAGTTTTAAAATAGAAATTATAAGCGAATCGAATCGAATCGAATAGAATTACGTAAACGAATTTGTAAATTATATTAAAGTTAAGATATTTTCCTCTTGCTAAACACTTTCGTCTGCTAAGCTCTCGTCTGAAAGCTCGTCTATAGGTTCGTCCGGTTATTAAATTATCTATGTATCTCTATATATGAGAAAGTAAAAAGTTGCTGATCTGTTAACTGATTTTTGTCTTCTCGATTAGGCTAACGAATCAATCGAACATTTTCCGATAAGTCAGATATTTTCGTTTATTAACGAATGCTAAAATTATCAGTTTACTTGTAAAAATCGAACAAAAAAATTTTATATATATATATGTAGAGGAGATTTTTTTTGCAATATCCCGTTAGACTTGACGTTTTGATTAAAATGCTACTACAATCATAAACCAATACTTTAATCGAACGCTCAAATCCGAGCGGGCACTGCAAAAAAAATGGCCCCAAGTAATGTTAACTGTAACTAAATGATGGTAAAGTTTATTAAACTGTAGCTCATTGTCGAAGACGTACGGAAAGTGTATCAATTGTTTGAATTATTGTGTGTTTGAAATGAAAAAGTCACGCTCATCAAGAGGTAACTTGTTGGCAAGTTAATCTGGCAACCACTTCCCATAGATCAAAAATGTTCTTACCTTTACCTTTAGGTCTTTAACTATTTTCAGTGTGAAAACATTGTTTGCTCTTTGCCCATTGCCTGAGGCTTTGTTAAAATGTTGCTTTAAAATTCATTCTTGCTTCGCTTGCACTTAAGCGTTCAACGATAAACTCTTTGTATTATATTTTCGTTGCGTTTATTTCTTTATCCACAAATCACTGTTAAGATGACGTTGAAAATTTTTAATATTATTTTTTGGTTATGCGTTCAAATTTAGGAAATTTTGTTAAAATTTTTATTTTTCCACTGCGCTTAAAATCTCATAAATCACTTGAAAATTATTGCCAAAGTAATTAACGACCGACGATCACCTTTGTCCGCTTTCACGTTCTTTAACTAACGAGTGTAAAAACATAAATGCGCTCTTCAGCTATGCGCACAAGTTCGAAGCGCCTGCGCACATAACTATAGTGAAGCAACCGGTTGCACGTTCTTATAGTTATGTGTGGCTGATTGCATGTAAATAATAAATTTTCACTTAACCACCCTAACGAGAGAAGATTTACCGCACATATCATATTTGTTCTCTTTATTTTCTGCTTTTTTTTGTCTTTTCTCTCTCTTAAAAATTGAAGAGCAAAACGCATATATGAGTATGAGATGTCTTTAGGATATTCTTGAATGATTATCTTATCATTATCGTTAACTGTTTTTGTTTTTTTTTTTCTTGTTTTTTTTTTTTAACCCCACCACCAAAAGATAGGGGAATAATCATTTTGTTGAGATGTTTGCAACAGGCAGAAGGACTCTTCAGCCTGTAGATCAGACAATAAGAATTTTGAATCGCTTTAAGTATGTTCGTCTGTCCTTCTATCTGTCTTTGCAATGTCTGCCTACGGTAAAGGGTCCCTTGCTTGCAAATACGGAAGAAAACATTGAAAACCCTTCAAAGCAAGTTCTTACTAAAAATGGCCCAAATCGGTTGAAAAGCACGCCTACAACACGCAACATAAACTGAGAGCACCTATGCTTTCTAGACTTTTTGCTCATTATTACTAATCCACTCAGTATTATAGAATAAAAACGCTTTGTTTTCTTCTTCTTCTTTTTCTTTAGTCGGTGGTATAAAAATATCGATTCCAGCCACATATAATTTTCTTTCTTCTTCTATTTCTTTTCAAATATGCAATAAATCAGAAATTTTCTATACATTGATTTTCATATAAATATTCAATAAAAAAAATATATATGAAATGTCGCTAAGTTCACATATATATAAAGGCATAAGGGTGAGTGTTAAAAGTGCAATCGGCACTCGGACTCGAATGTGGGTCTTTCAGTTAATCGCGGAATGTTCTGGGCACTCGAGTGAGCAGCGAACTCAAATCCAACAGAGAGGACGAGAAGAAACTGTAACTTTAAAATTTGATAAAAATTACAAAAAAAAAAAAAGAAGAGATTTGAATAATGCTCTCATTTACCATTAACCCACTCCCCCTAATTCGTACATAATGAGCCGTCAAAGTTCATTTGAAATTTAAATTGAAATTTTTTCATGATTTCAGTTTGCGTTTGCAAAACTTTTTTTTTCTTTACTTTCGTGTGAATGAATGAAAAAAGAAAAATATGTGTAATCATGAGGTTAGTTATGATGTCAAAATTAATGACTTTTACAAACCTTGTGCCTCATAGACACACACTCAGGCAGAAATCCCGTAGTTTGGATAAAAACGAACCAATCGAGTACAAAATTTCGGACAGAGATTCGTTGAGCAGCACACATTGCACACATCATCATATTTGATAATGTCGTTACGATGTATGAACAC
>KK502408.1:1126791-1145990 GCA_000688735.1 Glossina austeni
ACACACACACACACACACACACACACACACACACACACACACACACACATACAAGCACACAAAATTTATGCAGAGTTTACATCAACAAAAAGATTTTTTTTTTTTTTTTTTAATTTTTTAAAGCTTTTTTTGTTTTATTTTTACATAACTCAAAGTCGAAAAATGTATGTATGTATGTCCTGTGTGTATAATATTTTATGTTTGTATAATTAAATCAATTTAAAATGTAAACAAAAGCAATTCCCTTTTAATTGCTTCCAGGATTCGCATTAGAGACTGAGAAGCACATGGTACTACGATTCGTTATGAAAATGCGTGTCAGGTTTACGGTCAAGGCAATTAAGAAATGTGTTCGTTTTATCGCTTTTCAGCATTAAAGTGAAAATTTATGTGGTGTACGTGTTCTACTTCTACCCAACTAACAAGCAAAAAATGCAGAAAGGAAAAGCGTTCGCAGTGTTTGCCGCAAAGGTGTGTGGGCATTGTGGGCGGCTGTTTTGAAAAGTCTGGGTCACTTTCAAATTCTTATGCAAATTTGTAGACGATATCTGCATTTTTGCGAACGGAAGAATGTTGAACACCGATGCAATACAGTTGGGCAGATGGATAGACGAACAGCCGAATATGGTAAGGATTTGAAACTGACGAAGAATTTGGACACTTTATGCGATGTTTGAAGCCTGCTTCGGAAGCTTGCACGCACTGCAGAAGACGGACTTTTGAATATTTACATGTGAGCGAAGAACCGATCTTTTATTCCTTTTGCTAAACATAGACGCGTCCCACCACAAAAAAGGTGAGAAATCTAATAGACGTTCGCTTGGACTTCATTTGCATTTTTTCTCCCCTACTTCCGATTTATGACCCGGGTTTCCAAGACACTTCTCCTTGCCTGTTCGATTAAAATTGAATTTATTCCAAACTGGCGTATGATGACCTTCAAAACTGATCGATCAAATACTTCAAGAATTTTGCATATTCTGAAATGAATTCACGTAAATGACCATATCTCTTGTCATCAGCCGTGAGTGCAAAACGCAACATAATAATAGTTTTTCCGTTTGCTCAAACCCTTCGTTCTCTCAAATATTATTTAAAGATTTTAATTGTCGGCAAGAGCACTGTCCAAAGTTGGTGAGGTGCAAATTTGCGCTAATTTTGTCTTACTTGAGTGAAGTTATGAAGGCTTCCCAGGCAACTCAATAACATTGTCAACTTGTGCTTCTTCGGCAAAAGTGCAGTTAGACGTGACTTTCCTAACATCAATTTTAGGTATAATTAAGCATTTCCTTTACAAAGATTCCTTACAATTGAATGGCTTTTGTTCACCTCGTTGCAGTAAACTTTTTCACGCTACTAATTGCGATTTTCAATTTCATTAATAATGCATTAAATAAAAGCATTAGACGCTTTATGAAGAACATGAAGAAAAGTTCATTTAATCGAATATTTTTTTTTTTGTCATTTTCTGTAGGTCTGCGCCTAGATATGATTTTTCTTTTATGCTTTCTCTCGTCCTCTTTGCCCCATGCTAACTCTTCTTCCTCAATCTCTCTCTCTCTCTCTCTCTCTCTCTCTCTCGTTCACACACACTCTCTCTTTCTCGCTCTCTCTTTCTCTCTGTCTGTCAGTCTGTCTTTTTATATCTTTCCTGTCTCTCTCTCTCGCTCTCTCTTTCACTCTTACTCTCTCTCTCTCTCTCTCTTTCTCTCTCTCTCTCTCTTTCTCTCTGTCTGTCTGTCTGTCTGTCTGTCTGTCTTTTTATATCTTCTCTGTCTCTCTCACTCTTTCTCTCTTTCTTTCTCTCTTACTCTATCTCTCTCTCTCTTGCTCTCTGTCTGTCTGTCTGTCTTTTTATCTCTTTAAAGAGCTTTAGAATTTATATTTATCTTAATCTCCTTAATACAATACAATAACCGATGGAAAAGAAGTGTTCTACTTGCTACCCTAAAAAGGATGCTTTCAAAACGAACGTAACGAATTGCGTATTTTGTTGATCATGTTTTTGACAAAAAAAAAAAAAGAAAAAAATGCATAAACTTTTATAAACAAATAAGGCTTCATTCCACTTTCTTTACTATATAATGTATAATACAGATTTTTTTTTTCCACCACATCTCTGCACGTTTGATATAGTAGATCAGGCAACACATCTGTTGCTCTATAGCCCATAATAAATTAGAGATTTTACGCATCGGTATTATGCTTTTCGAATGGACAGAATATTGACAAATTTCATAGCAAGGTGTCTTGAAACGGTAGCATGCCGAACACAATTTTACGGAAAGGAAACAAAGTCTCTTGCATTTATTGAAAATTTTCTTTTTGTCCTTAATTTTGCTCTGCTTTCCTGGTTTTCTTATCCTTAAGTACATTTACTAATTGCAAATTTCGCAACTATTTGAACAGCTGTTCTTCTGTGTCTTCGTTAACTAATTCCTTAAACTAGAACCACTCACTGGCCTGCTATTCTCTATGAAAACGTTATAAAGGTGGTTATGCTATAATTTTTCTACATTTCTTACTTAAATTTTTAGCAATTTTCAATTTATGATGACGTGCGTCAAATATTTTATATTTTGATACATACAATAAGATGTTTTATAGCCTTTGGTCAGTTATTATGAAATTGATAGAAAAAACATTTTATATCCATTACGAATCGATTCGTTATGTAGTTCAATCGAAAGGTGATGAAAAATTCTCCGATATAATATTTATATAAATATATGGATATATAAGTATGTGTGTGTGTGAGTGTGTGTGTGTGCATATATCTTTTAGAAATAATAGCTACAAAGGATGCAAGAGATAAATGTTTAACGATTGTGAAAAATGGAAAAGAAAAAAAAAGAAAAAAAGTCTCTTAAACCTATACAATTACACAGCCATATGGATGGACTTTGAAGATAGTTGGATTTAAGAATTCTTTTATACTTCGTAAACTTCTTGCTTAAACTATCATAAATATTGCATGCAATTTGTAAACTAGCTTTCATATATATATATATATAGATATATATATACATATATATATATATATATATATATTGTTATATCCTTTTCCACTTGTGGTACAAGAGTATATTAAAGGCATTTACAACAGCCATAACAACTTAAGATAGACGAGCCAATTCAAAATTACTTTCTAATCTAAGCTTATCTGTCTGTCGTAGATTCCTGTGTTCGCCCTACAGGCCACACTTGAAGAAATTTAGTGTATCGATGTCCTTTGGCCCAAGAAATCAATTTTTCGCGTTATTTTGATAAATTTTCACTTGAGCAACTGTACGGCAGTATAGGATGTTTAATGGTTAGCCACGGACCAGTGCAGTGCAGTATTTTTGCTTATTATTAAATCTATGAATTACGCGGAAGAAAGAATAAACGCTTGTGCTTATGCTTTAGAGGTTCCATGGGATATGAAAGCTCGGTACAAGGTGGATGGAAAAGCCAGCAGATGAAGCTGCTGAAAATAATTAGAGACAAATAGAAAGAAATATTTTAGTAAATCAATGCGATTGCATGCGGCATTTGAAAAGGTAATCTAAGAAACCTTTGCCGAACTTCGTAATGATCGCTATCATAAGTAAGTATCAGTCCGATACCTATCTTCCAAAAAAAAAATAGTGAAATCGTTTTACAAGCACCTATTCCTAGCAATCATTCGAATTCATAATGAAAGCTTCCTTTTTTAAAAGGCTTGCATGATACCAACAATAGAGGTAAAGAAGACAAAACCCAAAATGAGGTCAGGGTAAGTTTACCTAAGGAGTAGATCCATCATGTCACCGCTTCGTCTTTTCGTTACTAGGCCTGAAATGATTGATGGGATCTTTAAATTTACATTATCTTCACCAGGCTGCTTCTGATTCTGACACATTTGATATTGGCTTCCAATAGTGCAGGAAGCGGTTTCTCCGAACAAGGACGTGAAGCCGTATTACACAACTACAGTATAAGCAACAATTTGGGATGCAAGAAAAGGAGATCCTCCACGCTTATAGAAGTAATGCCGAAAGATAACAAGTCAACCTTAGGATGCTAGGATCGGAGATTAGAAGTAGAACGAGCTCTCTTGGTTCTGATTTGATTGCCTTGAAAAGACGTTTGGGATAATAAATGGGATTACCATGGAATTTTATCGTGAACTTCACACACGTCGATGTCATGATCGATCATCTTTTCAAAGAAATGGCTTAACACTCACTACGCTTTGAATTATGTTCTCAGCTAATTTGGCTAAAGTTGCGCTGGATGTTAAATAACGACTTGTCGAGATATGTTGAGCGTTCAGCGAGGTTATAAAAAAAAAAAAATTGTATTTTACTTGAACTTCCACGCCCCCATTATAGTCTTGGAAAACCTAAAGAGAAAACTTTTTTTATATACTAAGACTTGCACTTTAACATATAAAAATGTACCCTACTTTCAGTGCACGTTGAACTCTTCAATATTTGTCATTCAAGATTTGTCATCCCTACGTCGTCGCGTACCATTTAATAATTTGTAGACCCGTAAAGCGTAAAGCGACTATAAATTGATTCATTATTTTTGACGATTCTGAGACGTTTGGTTTAATTTAGCGTTAAGTCTCTTTTATAATAAGGAAGCTTTGGGTATCGCAACCGTATGATATACGTTGCGTCACCAATCACTCACACCGTACAAACTCTGTACAAACTAATTAATTTCGCATAACTTTAAGGTAAACTAATGTCAAGCGACCCTCCACCCTCCACCCTCCACCATTTCGTCTTTTCCTATCCTTCTACTTCATGACGTATGTAATTATGAATATATGTGAAAGAAAATTCGAAAAATTCGAAAAGAAAATTATGAAATATATTGATAATGAATATGGTTTTCGATAATTACGTTCGAATTTTCAATTACTCTCAGGAAGATGAACGCAAATCTTGGAGAGAAAAGAAATGAAAATACACCTTAAAGGGTTGTTGCGCTGGAATGAATAATCGCTCAAGGGGTTTAGCAAATATTTTTCATTTAAAGGCCTAATTATACTAATTAGTGCGCATAAACAACAACACATTAAATATGCAAATAATTACTTTAAACAAATTTATTTAGAATTTGCAAAATCTTTGTAACCCTCGGAGATTTAAAAATCTTATCATATGTGGTTACGGTGTTCACACAAAAAATATTTATTTAGAAAGGTAAGAAGAAAATGCAAATCTCTGGATGTAAACAACTAAAGGCTCGTCGCAGTCAACTTGTAATAAATATTCTCTCTACACATCGTACGAATACAATGTAAACGCATTAACATAACGTAGCAGAAGATGCAGCTGCCCAAACCTAATTGATTACTTGCTTTAGAGAGAAAATATTCGAAGACAGTCAAAATATTGATAATATGATGGGAATAATAATTTTAAAAAAAATGTATGAGAAAAAGAAAAAAACTGTTATATAATCTCTCACCTCAGCAAGGGTGCACACATTATCGAACAAACATGAATACATGAAAAATGAATGAATGTGCGAGACGAGGAACGTCTCGTTTTGTCTTCAGGTGTTATGTGAATATCGTATATTTGTGTACGTATGGTTGACAAGTTTGCTAAGTGTCCTTAAAGTTCTTCGCATTTTTCACTCCCTCGCCTAACCGCAATTTCTAATCCCATTAATGGCTGGTCGTTTTTCGATTTTATTTTTATTTGTCATTATTGACTAAAATGCAGAAGAAGAAATAAATGAGTAACATAAGCGTACAATTATTCCCAGCAGCCAAAAATATTTAAATTTTTTTTTTTTTACCAACTTTATCGTTACCTGTGAAGGAGAATTTATGGTTCAACTGGTTACAGTTTTTACATATGCCCCGCCCAGACGAATAGAGCTCATAATTTAGCCGTCATGGGCTCGCCAGTCTAATGGGCTCGTAGTGTCTTGATGCCCTTCCTGAAACGTGCAAGTCAAGCTCATTTACTAGGAATGGGGATAAAATTGCTGTCATATCTAAGCTTACTTTGCGAAACAAAACATTTAGCTTTAGCTTAGCCTTCTGTTCACTAAAGGCTGGAGACGAATTAAAAGCACGCTGTCTGCACGTGAAAGGAGCGTTACAGCAAGCCATGGCGGTATATTCCAAGCATGGATCTCACCAGTAAGACACACAACCATTTAGTTATACAGGAGTCGTTAAATTCTTTCGAACATCATTTAATAAAACCTAAAGAGGTCCTTGCTTTGCTAATCATGCACTGAAGAAGTGGGTTAAAGGACACTCTGCCTAAGTCATAGATTGATGAAAGTGTCGCCAACATCTGCTTGGAAGATGAGAAAAAAGAGAATTTATTGCAACACTTTTGTTCAGTGGGAACATAGCGCAATAAAGCGCTATTAAGCTTTTCATAAAATCTTTTAAGTTTCAAAACAACGCTTAAATAGTCTACAAGCCAATCTAATACCTCGAGCAATGGCGAGGATAGGTTGTAGTTTGTTAACGTAAAGCTAGGTTTCTTCTGGAAAACAAACGACTTAGGAGCCGTAATAGATTATAGATGACGACAATAGTCGGATGAAAAACATCTTCTGGATTTTTAAAAACTGCTGCCGATCGATTCACTGTTATTTTAAGTGTATTAGCAAAGACTACATCTAGCAGTTTATCGTGGCAGTTATGAATCGTATTGAGTTCCATCAAGCTAAGATAATATAATTTTGCAAACAATTCATCAAATCTTCGGAAGCAATGAGACGGAAGAGAATATCCAGCCTCTTCACCAAAACACCACATAATCCCAGAAAAATTAAAATACCCCGTTACAAGTAACACGTAATTTGGCCTATGATTGGAGGGCTAGGCTACTAAGCATTCTTATGCTAGAGTAATAAATACGAACACAAACAACCACCACATAATCTTTGCTGGACCAGAGATGTGCCCATAGGTAAGAAAACAAAAACATTTTGTTTTATTTTTTCACATTTTTCAAAGCTGGTGGGCATCCAAGCACAGCCCCAAGGCTTTTTTACTTTTGCTTCTTTCTGGTAGATCGATAAGGGGTAGAAAACGAAAAGTGCATGTCTGTCTTGCGTTCACAGAAATATAAGAAAAAAACGAGTAAGAAAATTATGAAGGAAAGAACGAAATCCTCATACTCTATAATATGGAGTGGGCACAGTTGATTTCTTCTATTTCGAGAGTTTTTGTCCTATAGGCATGTGGGCGTTGCAGTCGTGCCCTCTGAAAAGTTTAGGTCAATTCCGAATTCCTATACGCGATATATTCATTTGCGCTAACGCGAGAATGTTTGCCATAAACACTATAAAGTTGCGCAAACAGGCAGATGGACAGACGTACAGGCGGGCGTGTATGGGTGTATTCCAAATTTGAAGCTGGCCAGGAGTACTTTATTGGGCTCTTTAAGTTCGTTTCCGCGCGTTATAAAACTATTGAAAAATAATTCAATTTTGATACACTGTAAGTTTGGTTGGGCGTGGTCATTTTTTTCCACTTCTATACACAAATGCTGCAACATCGCCCATAGTATATGCGATCAAATTTGTCTACATTTATTTGCTATAGTTTAGGAGTAATGACTAAAAAAAACAATTTTTCATTGCTTTTGATAAACAGAACTGTTCTCAGTTCATGTGGCGCTGTGGGCGTGTCCCTCGGCCGCTTTGGCCCATGCATGCAAGAACTTCCACTGTTTCTGCCGAATTTGAAGTCGAGCGAATGTTTACAACCGACATTACATAGATTGAAAAACGGTCAGATGGACAGACGGACATGCTTAAATCGATTTAGGATTCGATGCTGATCAAGAATACACATACTGTTTGGGGTCTCTGATACTTACTTCTGGGAGTTCTGCAAACGCTGTGACAGAACGAATATATCGCTCATCCTTCGGTGATGGGTATAAAAAGAAAAGAAGATAAATAAAGTAAAACGTTCTCAGTCATATCGTATACATGGCGCAGCGTTAACGTGCACTTCACTGATAATGAGATGCGTTGCTTATAAGCAAAAGTCTGCTCCTTGTATACAAGCATGACGTTGACCCCTTTATTATTATGACTCTTTTTTTTTTTTTTTTTTTTTTTGTTTTTTGCGTAGAATACGAGAGATAAGAAGATTTCTGGTAGCATTTCAAGTATTTTTTTTTTTGATTCTTTATGCAACAAATTACCGTCAACGTCTGTGAGAGTGACAAGAATTCTTCTTGCACCCAAGATATCTCATATTTGTTCATTTGTAGTTTAATTAATATTTGGAATGAATGAAAGAAACGAAGAAAAGAATAAAAAAAAAGGACAAAAAAGTCTTTTTTTGGCTACAAAATTTGCATTTTTTCGGGTTTTTTGTTTTTTGTATTATTTTTTTTTTTTTTTCATTTTCATCTCCGCAAACGTTTGTTACTAAGTCCTGTGAATCTTTGGGTTTTCTTTGTCGCTGTAGTCCTTGTTTTTTCTTTTTTGTTTTAATTTTTTTTTACCTCTTTTTGTAAAATTTTTTAAAAATTAATTTTTTGTGAGAATTTCATGCCAGCAATTGCATCCTTTTTGGTGCATCCATCGCGTACTGGTTTCATTCATAAGCAATCCTTTGAATTGCCAAAAAACTCACACTTACTTGTATCCTTTAAAAACTTATTATAATCGAAGCAATTTACGGTTTATTTACATGGCAGAGCAACATCAGGTCTCGGTTAGGGAAAAAGAAAATTTAATTTGTTTTATATCGAACTGGTTCCGTTGTAGTTTTTTTTTCCACGATCGTCGATCAAATGGATCGTCATTTTAGTTCCGATTTTCTTAAATAAAATTCAATTTTCTTTCTCATATACCCAGCCAGACGAAGTCAAAGTCATCATAGTGTTCCTACAATTAAGGAATAATGGAAGAGGAATTTCAGGATAGAGTTCGCCCGAAGGACGCTTGTGGAAAAAAATATTACAAATCATCGTTGCATAGCTGTGTGTGCCAAGTGAAAAGATTCCTTAATAGACCCACACACCCACACACACACACGCACACACATGCACATTGACGGTGCACTTCATTCGCATCAAGACGCATCTCAACTGCGAGCAACGCATGCAGTCGCTTGCATGTTTCAATCCGTTCATGCATTTCTGCCAAAGTAGGAGTTGAGTCCCATTGACTGGCATATTTTTCGCTTTTCTCTCCGAATCTTCTGCTGGAACAAGAACATCAATTTCTTATTTCTTTTGCAGAAGTAAGTTTTTTGAAGTTTTCAAAATTCAGCTGATTTGACAAAACAACAAAAGTTTGTACTCCCATGAGTTCTATGCGAATGTGATTAATAATTAAATTGAAAATTGTGAAGTAAGTGTAAGTTAGTTGTCCTCATAAGCACCTCAGAAGATTGCGTACTTAATAGTTTTCCGCGAAAAATTGGATAAGAAAAGCTAGGAGACCGCGTTCGCTTACAATCGATTAAATTTCGATCATAATGGAAAGCCTTGTGAGCGTTGCAATGAATAATTTAAGGCCAACTTCTTTGTCGTTAAGTAATTACGCATAAAACGTGCCATGGGTTCACCAGTGAACAGGGAAAGAACGAAAGAAAGAAGTCTACCGAACGGTAGTTCAAATAAATCGACGGAAAAAAATTACGATGACCTTGAAATAAGTATGAGAATGATAGATAGCATGTGGTAAACTATGTTAGTTAATATTATGAAATCTGTGGATCGGTTAGATATATAACCAGCTTGATTCAATTTCAAACAGAAAGTCTTTAGCCAGCTTTGGAAAATGTCTTGAAACAGTTGGTTGATTAAAAACAACATTTTTGATCTCCAACTTTGAGGTCATAAGATGGCAGTTGTAAATGATTAAAGCTTTGGCGGAACAAAGCGAGGAATAACTTGAAATTCAGTTCAATAGTTCAGAGTATTGCGGATCTGATGCACATCTTTGCGTGACTTTGAGAACAATTTGTACGTGAGTACGTGAGTAAAGAATCGTAGTGTCATTAGTAACCGGCTTCGCCTTTCACATTCAAAATATAAGCAATGCTATATCCCGATCTCGGCGATCTCGAGTGTTAGATCTTAAAAATTTATCGACCACAACAATAATCAGTTTTCTCTAAACCTGCGGTACGCCGCATGTTTGCCACAACAGCAAGCAAAGACTGTGTGAAACGTATCAGACGAAATAGCGTGCAATAGTATTAAGGAGCGTGCAATAGTCTCTGATCCTCGCTGTTGTATTAAACAACAGATCGAAGAGATGCAAGTTGTCTTAAGACATCTCACACTAAGTGTCGAATATTCGCAAATGCTTTCCCGCAGATTCGAGCTTTTTATTTTAATTAATTACTTGCTTTGCTGCACCCTATTATTACAAGGCGTGCACGACGACTCTCACATGCTTTCACGAGAGTGTCAATTGTTCGCTCATTCAGTCAGTTACAAGAACCGCAACATTTTTTCCAAATGTTCTTGAAAGGTTTGTTGTTGTTGTTGTTGTTGTTTTTTTTTTCTTTTTTCTTTTTTTTTGTCTTTTTAGCAAGTTATACGATCTTTATTAGTGACATTACCACTTCAGTGCTTACCACTTTCAATAATTTTTAGTTGAAACATAGTAAAGTTAGTTAGGTTAACAAAAGTTCTAATGCCGTGTAAGGGACATTTTTAAAAATAGGGAGTACCTGTTATAAAGAGCTCTTGCCTAGCCCAGCCCAGCCAGCATATGTTACTGTTTTTTTTTTACAAAACATTCGCAAATGCTTCCGCCTAGATATCCACCTATATCCTGGTATTCTTGTGCTGACACACAATACACTCTTAATTACTCATAATATTATTAATAAATAGACGAGAAACGTCGAAACGTCGAAACGTGAAAACGTGAAAACGTGGAAATGCTTTACAAACCATAAGTGTTCTAATTTTATTTCTAATGAAAACTTTACGTTACACTTTAACAATAAAACAATTCCCGACTGCGAAATGTAAAATTGTGCTGGTCACCAAAGTGTGTCCAAGAACAAAATTTTGCACATATTACCGGCATATATATGCAGCTTAGCGTGCATTGGTGGTAATTTGCATTAATTACATAAATTTCATTTGTATCAACAACAACAACACCAACAACAACAAGAACAACAAAACAATATTGGCACGCTTCTCGGGACAGTTAGACATTCAGTCAGACAGGCAGTCAGGCAGTCAGGCAAGCAAGCAAGCAAGCAGGCATTAAGTATTATTGCATTAGGGCTTGGAAAAGAGTGGGGGGGGGGAGTTAATACGAAGTGTAGAGCAATTGTATGCTGCGGTTACTCATGTTACAATATATGCCCGTATTGTAAAGTTCTTGACTTTATTGGTCACACTATTCAACTTTTCCAATACGTTATGCATTCATTGTCTTTGGAAATAAAAATTACAAAAAATATATATTCCTTTGCTTATATAATAAACAAAAAAAAAAAAAAAAAAAAAAAAAAAAAACTTTCTTTTATTATTATTTGTTTTTTTGTTTTTTATGTAAAGGCAGCATGTGCGCGTGCTGGTCGGCATAAGCGGTCTACATACTCATTAAAGATTGTCAGTAAAACTACTATAAATGTGTGTATGCGCTGGTGGCGTTAGGGCATGAAATTTATTCATCGCTTCAACTTTTCGCTAAAGGAAATTCATGTCAAACGAAGGACTTTAAGTGGTTGCTGTTAAGTGGTTAACGCAAAAAGCCAACACCAACACCAACACCAACAACATACCATATGGTGGCATTAAAGAAAAACCACATCAAGTACCACACATAGTAAAATTTAAAAAAAAAAAAAAAACAAAAAAAAATCTTCTTTTTCTTAAAATTCTCAAAACGAAAAAGATTTCCATCATTTCATGTTCCCCTTCTTGCCTAGAGAGTAGAGAGTAGGGAGTAGCGAGTAGATCATCAGAAACATTTCTTTAAATTGAAATTTAATAAACTTATGAAGGAATGAAAATTAAATCTTTTTCCCATAATTGTCGCAACTGTCGTAGTGATCTTAATGCATTCTGTGTTTTCCAATAACTAATAATCATTGAAATGGAAAAAAGGCAATTTAAAGAAGGTCCTGTCAAAATTCTGACCACATCATAATCAAAATTTATGAAAATTTCTTTTCGATTTCAAAAGAAAAATTATTAGCACTTTTGTTACAAAATAATCATCAAGAACTTACGAACAGCCGGGGAATTTTTAAGGAAAGATTTCCTTTAAGGGATGTTTCTTCCTTCAATTATTAATAAAGAATTATTTGAGAAATAATTTTTAAATAATTCTTATTAAATAAATGCGGATTGATGGAGATATTGTTGTTCAGCTGGCAGTGGACTGCAAAAGCTTTCGATTATAAAAGACTCAGAGCTCAATGACACTTTAATTATATGGAACAAGAAATTGCAAGCAATTATTAATTGAATTGAAACAAAATTTCTTTTACACCTCATGACTCAATCAGCAATGACTGTAGACTTTAACATGAAAAGCGGTTAACCTAACTGCGCTGTATCCAACGCCACATTGGGGGAGATATTGAGTTCCATCCAGGCCGCTTTATGGAACCCCAATACCAATTCGATAGCATAGAACGTTTCAATTATTTACTAGCTACTGTCTCTGAATGCCTTGTGATGTTAGCGGCGTTGTAAGCCATAATATGTGTTCTCGCCGGCCCTACTTGACTTGCCGCGTCACTATTTCTTTACGACTTTAGAATTTGAAACTTGCTTTACATCCTTGGGGATAATCGGGAATATGTCTTCGTCGGATATAGTTTTCTTATTAATTCATACGTTGGCTTCATTCGCCGACAAGTCTGACATAAGTTCTTTTCCGTTTTAGTTACCATGAAGAGAACCATATGTCACACTGGCTTCATTTGCAGAGCATGTGCATGAAAAGGAAACTTAAGATCAATTCAAATATTCAAAAAAAAAAAACGAAGACAAGCAAAAGCCATTCGTCGTTACGGTTTATGAAATTCTTCCATTGGAATTTACATAAATTTGAATAAATAAATAAAAAATAAACAAAAAAAACTCTTTTACTAGATGAGGAAATTTCCAGAAGAATTATTTTATTTTTTTTTTAAAACATTGTTTCTGCATTAAAGCAATATTTGGTGGAAAAAAGTGGAAAAAATTAAATTGAAAGGACTACAAAGCATGTTCATCGATACATAGATATTATGGGCTTTCAATGAGCTATAAAACATAAACGTAAACATCAAATAGAAAGAACGAAACCAAATAAAAAATCTATAGTTCGCTGTAAACGAATCCTCTTTGCGCACATCCTCCCCCCACCCGTATCTTAAAAAAGACTAAATCAAGAAAGCGAAAAAGCGAAAAAGCCAAATTTTTATATTATATAGTATTGGGTGGGCGGAGTAGAATATACGGGAAAATTTTCATCGGATGTTCTCGTTGATAACCGGCAGAAAGTTAGCCGCTGAAAAGAATCCGTGCATTGCAGCTGTTCGTAAAAACTAGGGCGATGACCGGACCCTATTAATTGTGCATTATTTTCGGAAGCCGATAATTTCGTGTCCTATATTTGCTTGGGAGCCCACTTCTACGTGACTTGAAATCTCATACAACACTAAAGTGCCGTAAAGTACATTTCGATTCGAAACCCTAAGCTTACACGAAGCACTGAATAATCCTAAGATAGGGTTTTCATGAAGGAATCCCACTCGTTGCTATGTCAGCTCGTTTAGCTTTTCTTTTTGATCTTTTTTTTTTTTTTTATATAAAAACCGTCCGTCAATCAGAAGACATCGACTGGATGTGTATAAAGAGGGTGATAGTCAGTAAAACGTGGCTGGACAGGAGTAAGGTGTGGCAGGAGATTGCTAGTTATCTGGTAAATCGATAAGTGTTGAGCCTTCATCGGTCAATAGCCACACCTCGATCAAAACTGAAGTACCGCTTTACCGCCGCGGTAATTGAATAAGTCCGCTTCTTAGTTGCTAAGCTATGCGGCAGCCCTTTTGCACTTCTTTAAATAGCACGGCGAATAAGTTTTCACAGAACGGCTCTTCGTTTATGAAATTTACGTTCTCGTGGTGGCAGCCGGTCGACATTTTAAGCTCCAAGCAAGCACGCGTATATATATGTGAAAATAAAACGCATCATCCCTTTGGCGATTTATTTCCCCTTTTCCGAAAAGCGTCTTCGATTAAGCACCACTGCCACTGAGCCTACTCACTCACTCATTTCTTTTTTTTTTTTTTTCTGTTTGCAATTCTCTTGCGCTGAAGCTAAGCTAAACAAATTTTCTTTGTCCGTTTGCATTACATTTTTCATCTTTTTTGGCATTCAACATTAAAGCAAAATGAAAAAAAAAAAAAATAAAAAAAAATAAGAAAATATATCAATAAATAAATTAAACAAAACTTATGGCTAAATGGAAAGGATTTTGGAGCATAGCAGAAATTACTAAAATAGTATTAAAGTATTTTTTTATTAAATATTTTCAATAATTTGATGAGAAATCCTTCAACAATTTAAGACATAAAGATGAGATGACGATTGCATCCCGATATTGCTCGAACGAGACGAAAGAGTTTCTTATAAATATTCCGGTTTTATAGAACCTTCTGGTTCAGAAAAAAATATATAACAATTGTTGAGATATACTGTTATGCCTTTTAACTAGAAGTATATATGTATATAATATACTTTTAGGCACAGTTTTTTTCTTTTTTTTGTTTTTTTAAAACACGTACCTACTCATGTAGGTAGCATCAATAACTGGTGGATATTAATATGAAGGCGATTACAAAGCCTTTTAACTTTTATTTGCTTCTAAACAGTGGAACTTGGTTACATTTAAAATCCGATAAGTTTTGCGAACAACAAAAAAAAAAGAAAAAAAAAAAGAGCATATTTTTATATGAACGCAACAATGCTTGGTTGGTTAACGGTTGAGTTGGGTTGAATTTTCAAGTGTCCACTTGGGAAGTACTTGAAGCTTTTCATAATTTATTAAGTATTTATATATGCTTTTAACGAGATTCTTATAAAATTTTGAAAGCAATTTCTTCAACAAGGGGTTAATTTATGTTTTAATTTTATATAACATACATTTATGAAAGACACCCTCACTCAATCCAACTATTGCTCGAAAATTATGCGACTACTTGACAATACCGCAAAGGCAAACTTTTACAATTTGCTCTTTTGCTAGGCACGTGGCTGTTAGCGTTGGTTTGTGTATGCGTGTGTGTGTGTGTGTGTTCTTTTTTAATTATAAAACACAAAATATTCGAGAGTTGAAAACTTAATGCTAATCTTCATACTTTGTTTTATTTGTTTATTTACAGGTGAGCTAAACACCAGACTTGTCTAAGCCGTTTGTATTTTCTTCAAGGTAAACATATAAACCATTTAATTACTTTTAATTAATTTTATTAAACTAAAATTAAAATTTTTTTTTTTTTTTTTTTTTTTTTGCCTAAAATATTTTGAATAAAAATCGTGATCATTAGAAAAAAAAAACAAAAAAAAAAAAAGGAGAAAATTCCTTTTGTCTGTCCAGCAGTACATTTGCTTTTTCTCTTTCACTTTCATGCTATGGCTAAGCAATTCACCCCTTTTTTGAACATTGAACAGACTATCAATTCGTCAAGCTGTGTTCGTTAATGATTCATACTGTGTGTGTGCAGTTTATGCACACTATGTGCACCAAATTGTATCATTTAAAACATATAGCGCAATATGTTTTCGACATGCGTGACAACATTAAATTAGAAAAACACGTTCATGAATGACTTTGATATGCGAGACTTATATTTTTTGTTTTTATATATATGTATTTACCATATTTGTCATGGTGGGATATAATAATATTTGCACGAGCTTTCTTCAAAACAGACGAAAATAGAAATTAAATCAAGATGGATTACAAATAGAAAACACAACATGAGTAAACTGAAACAAAGTGAAGCATATAGAAAAAAAAAAAAAACAGAATTGACTTCCGTCACTCACTTACCTTGCCCATCGAGAGATATGTTTATATATGTAATATAAGATCACTTCTCAAGAGAATTAAAGGTTACTACACCTACTACTACTACTAATCAGTCCAGGACATATGTAACAGCCGTATTGTCAGTGGACACGCTCCGCCACATATGTCGATCTATTTTAGTAGTAGGCCAACCCTTTAAAACTAAGACAAAGCTTGCTTGAGTGGGCTTATAAAGGCTTTGTTGTATTTTAAAAATTAAATTTAAGTAATATTTGCATTCCATTCGAAAATACAGTTAGAGCACAAAGTATATAAAAAAGTATTTACCGGTTTTTTTTCAATTCTTATTTTTTACGCTTAAACGCAGGGTCACCGTTGGAAAGAAGTGAAGAGAGATAGGCAGGCGATGGACGTAGTCAGTTAGATGTGTAATTAATAGGTAAAAATGAATCCAACACTTTCTCAGGGTACCCGCAGACACCAATCGTCGGGGAAATATATTCTGCCGGACCAAAACCTGCATAGACGTGCTTAGTGCGTTATGTACCGCACTAGGAATTCTATACCGGCACATCGTTTCTGCAGGGTTATGCCTGTGCAATTTGGCAGTGACGGCGTCATTTGAGTCTCCGAGAATTTGTCTGTCTATCTGTCGTATCTTTAAGTTTTACGATGCAATGTAAGCTAGAACTGGCTACGATACGATATCGGAAACACAAAAATCCCTGGTACTAGCCAGCAGATTATACCACATTGATGGTATAAGCGAATATTGTTAGCACTTTTACTTAGAATGACTAGTTGGATGCGGTCTGTTATGAACTGTAATCCACGAAAAGGAATTGTAGGTTGGGCTTTCAGGCTTCGTATTGCAAAACTTGCCAAGTAAATGTTAATGGCAATGAACTGAAATGTATCACCAACTGCGCTATCTCCCGCTGCTTCGCACCCATAACATATACTCTCTGTGAGCAAAGCTTCCATTTTTATGATAATACAGAGTAAATAAGTACTCGCGTAGTTATCATTAAAGGACTAGATATTCTTTGACCTTGGCATTCGTATTCCATGTTACTGATGGCAGACTGTAGACATTTCTTACTATTTTTTTTTTTTTTTCTTGACATAAGCGCTTTTCTCCTCAACGAAAACAACGAAGCGACTTACTTTTGCCGTTGTCAAGCAAAAGCCTAAAGCCAATAAGACTTTCTGATTGAATTTCAACGTTGTTCTGAATCTCAAAGTCAACATTGATTTCAATTTCTAGACTCATCTAGAGATCCACTTGATTCCCGCTAGATGCGCATTCGTCCAAATCAATCTTCAATGAAAATTTTGCAAAGTATAGGATGTAAGGACAAGGCTTTCATTCAACAGCGGCAGCTGTCGTTGTCTTCTTAAGAAATACGGATTTTGTTAAGAGCAATGCCAACGAGTGCGTCCATTGAATAAACTAAAGATTCGCACCTGCAGTAGTGAATAAATTTGATTTTAACTGAGTTTTTGTATTCCTTAAAGCAAATAAAATTTTTACATAGGGGTAGTGTTTGCACATACATCTCTCTGTGTGTGTGTGTGTGTGTGCTTTATAAAAAAGCAAAAAACAAATTTATTGTAAGTAAAATGTTGTGACAAATTCCGCTCGCGCTGCTATCGATTAATGGCAGTTACAAATCGTGTTTATCTGCATATTTGTTGCGTACAGTTGTTTTAACTTTAAACACATGCACTAATTACAGCTTGAAAATTTAATAATAAACAAGCCAAACCCCTTAACGAGAAATGGTAGAGAACGGGAGTTTTAAACCCACAACCCTCCATTTATTGACACTATGCCCTGAACGAAAAGAAAAAAAAAGAAAAAGTTAAACGCAGGTTAGAGCATAGCGCACTGAAAGCACAGATGTTTTGTATACAAAAATTATACACATTTTATGCATAATATAAGTCCTGGTTACTGGTAGCTACTGGCTACTGGCTACTGCCTACTGGCTACTGGCTACTGTTGACAAATGTTGCAAAAAAAAAAAAATAAATAAAAAAAGAAAAAAATCAGCCTAAGGCAGGACCAGACGAAACTACATAATAATAGTTAATCAAATACATATTTGTATGCATTTTTTCATTACATGCATTTTTTCATTGCATGCATTTCCTTTTTTTTTTTTTTTTTTTTCTTTTTTATTTTATTTATTTTAATGATGGTCAGTTGATGACATTATTTTGTGATGCGAGGTGACTTTTGACTGCTTTTTCTCGCTTTTATGTAACAATTTTTGAAGGTGTTGACATCAACCCTCATCTTTGCATAGAGCAAGTAGATGTTAACCCCTCTTTCGTTTTTTAATGCGATGCCTAACACAATAAATGTCACATTTTGTTCAAAATGTTCATTCATAGATTTCCAAACGATTGCACACGAAACAAATATTTAATTAGAACAAAAAAAAAGAAAGCGAAAAAAGAAACTGTCATAGAAAATTATGATTTCCCGTATTTGCATATTTGAAGCATTTGAAGATTTCCCTAAATACATGCGTACACCTTTTTCCATTCAATTCACAAAATCTATCAAACTCATCCTCCATTAAATCGAAAAGTATGATGTCGCGACGCTTGTCATATGATGTCGCAAACGTTTATTATGCAATTCCGCATCACTTCCCCACCAACTCTACAATCGTGATTAAGACGAAATAACTCATCCAGAGAATAATAATATTTTTCTTCTATTCAAGGCCAAGTTGATTGCATACAATGGCCAAAAATGGACTCTAAATTTGTAATAGACTTCCGTCAAAACTCGCTCGGCAATTGGGCAAAGAAAAAAAAAATTATTATTATTATGCACAGCTTGTTATAGAGTGTACAGAGACAACTTGCGTAAGGCCCGCTCAGGGTATAACGGGGGCGCAATGTTTCGTAGTTGTTCGAGTGCAATTATTATTCGGATAGAAAGTCAGCGATAAGAATTAAGAAAAGGGAAACCTTCAACGTAATCGCATCTATTGACTTTATCGTTATTGACTATATCGCCTTCAAATACAGATAAGAATCAAGAATCAAAAAAAATTCCATTCACGAAATATTTCGCAAGAACAGCGATTTTTAATAAGTAATTGCTGTCTAGTCGGCTTAGAGAGAGAGATAGATAGATAGATAGATAGATAGATAGATAGATAGATAGATAGATAGATAGATAGATAGATAGATAGATA
>KK502408.1:1148499-1163448 GCA_000688735.1 Glossina austeni
TTTTTTTTTTTTTTTTTTTTTTTTTTTTTTTTTTTTTTTTTTTTTGCATGTCATAGAAGATTCCTTTATTTTATTAACTGACAAGTAATTCTTCTAAAATAAATAGAGAATTTTTGTATAATTGTTTGAGTTTCCTTTGGCGAAATATTTAATTCTTTAGTGTTGCGATTGTGGGCAAAGGCTTCTTTACTTATTTTTTTAATTTTTTTTCTTTACGATATTTATTTAGGATTTTTCTCGAATTTATTTCAACTCGAACATTTCCCATTAGTGATTGTAAAAAAAAAAAAAAAAAATAGGTGCGATAAGTTTACATAATTATGTCAATAAAATCCGACTTGAGTGACTGTGCTCACTGATCTCTACATATTTAAAACCGCTTCGTCTTTGTGACATTTTAAACTATTTCGGATCGAAAAATATAAGGCTTAGCAAACTCATTCAAGTCTGTGTGTTTCTATATCTAACATATACACAGTACTTGCTTACTAATAAAGTGCTGGGCTTAATAAAGTCTTTTGCTTACAAAACAATCGCAATTTTTCGATTTTTCGCGCAATAGATACGTAAAGTGTCTGAAGAATTTCCATCGGATATCTGGCAGCTGCTTTAATGTTATTGAAAATGGAAACCTGTTCTGCTCTCTGCAGTTCCGATATCGATTCAATTTTTCTGGCCAGGGAAGATGCTTGATGATCTTCGGATCCTTCTCAAACGGAAATTGATTCTTTTTGCCTGGGGGTACGAGCGCGTTATCATCTTGGAGCATAACCAGTGTTTGCCAGCAATACGCTAACAATACCAAGATCTGTCCGTTAGCGATGTGAATGAAGGGACCTGCTGAACACCAAACCATAACCGAACCTTCTCTATGCTTGGCTGCAGCAAGCAAACAGTCCGGATTGCAGGTTTGTTTTGCAGTTCTCCGTACACAGACCTCGCCATTCGTCGGCCATATTCTTCCAATGATCGCGGCAGCACTTGTTCGTCTGAGAGAATCAGAAATTTCGCTGATCGTCTTTTTTAACTGTCGCAGAACTGTACAGAACAGTAATACACTGCTAGACTTGGCCCATAAATTGTCCAACACATACGCGTCGCATTATTTACACGGAGCCATGTCACCGACATACAATGAAATGATACTACATTGCGTAGCGTTCCTATTATTCTTTCAATCGCTTGCACGTTGCCTATGATCAATACACTGACGACCATAGATGGGGAGTGTATTTTTTTTTTGCTTTCCCTGTTATAAGACAACAAACACCGCCAGTATATGTGAACAGGATGGAATTTCGAATGCGCATTTTTCCCTCCATGGGCTGGCCATTGATTTTGGAGCGCTGGAGATTAAAACGAACGAAACGGTCAAAAACGAAAATTTATTACCTAACGAGGACACAACCTGCGTTTTTCTTAGCCAAGAAACTCGAATCAACCACACCCACGCAAATCTTAAAAAGATTCGATATGTGTTTGCATGGATCTGTAGCGAGATTGATAAACATTTCGATCGCTAGTCAAGTGACTCGCAAACTGGAACCATGTTCAACAACAGCGGCCTAACATGCGATTTAAAGAGATTTCCTAAACTTCAGCAAATGTTTCAATTAATCAGTCTTGAGATTCAATATTCAATCCTTGTTGTCGTCAAGTGCATTTCAATGTTCAGAGAGAAGAATTGCAAGAGGTCAGGTACACTTACTCCTTTACCCCGCACAGAGAGAGAGAGAGAGAGAGACTATCCGATTCTCAAACATCCATTTGACATGATTGGTTATTCGATTCGATTGTCGCAAAGCGAATACGACATCCGTCAAGTATTTTTTTGAAAAAAAAAAACAGAAAACTTCTGTGCAGAAGTACATGTGCTGTGCTCTCTAAACTACACAAGGAAATGTATGTTGAAAAAGTTCTTGGTCTTGGTATCGCAGATGCAATTAAATGAAGTTTTTGAATGAAATGACCTTTGCTTACGTTACTCCTATTGTTTTGAAGTCTATCTAATCTTATGGAATACGAAATATGTGACTGTTTACGTAATAGTACAACAGGGTTAACATAGAAATTAATTGCAAAAGTTAAAGATGTTTACAGTATGGGCAGCTTTTAATTGTAGAGCTTGATGCCCTCGATAATGAAAGAAAAAACCAAAAAATAAAAAACAATTTTATTGACTGTAAAAATGTTTATTAAACAAAGAAAACAGCAAACAACATCAACATTAACATATTTTTCTTATGTTTACAAACAATAGAAAACAAAATTTAAGGAAAAGGGTAAGAGAGCGTTAGAGAAAATTTATGTATCATTCAATATAAGGGTTAAGGGATTTAGTGAAGAATTCTATATCAGATGTTAAGTGATGTCATGCGGTGTTGTACTTAAGAAAAATAACCATAATAATAATCAAACAAGTGTTAACAAGTAAATCGTTAAACGTTCAAGTTAAACTAAACGACGACGATTTTCTTAAGAGACTTAAATTAAAACAAAAAAAGAAATAAAAAACCGACTTGGAATAGATTTAAAAAGAAATTATTTATCAAATTTTTCAGTTTTCTTTAGTTTAACTTTTACCAAGCACGTGCTCTTACCCTTATATACCCTCGTATATAATCTCTATATAAATGAAGACATCCCGCATCGCTTAGAATATAAACCGCACTTAACGCCTTATAAGAGAAGAAAAACGTTTAAGTCGAGACACACGAGACCACAAAAAGGAAAACTACACAAAACCTGTTAAGGTTAAAATAATCGAAATTAAATAAAAACAATAAATTTGCAAAAAAAAAAAAAAAAAAAAAAAAAAAAAAAAAATAGGCTCGCAAAACACCCGCATGACTGAAAGATTAATGAAACACTAACAACTGAACTAAAAAGAACCACACACCACAACTGGTATTTAGGGAGTAACTGTAGGTGTTGTAGCAAACACGATAAATGTTAAGTGATTTTGTGAGCATTTATCTTAAGTAATATGTCAAACAGATTATCGCCTGCCTTTCAATTCTAATAGTAATTTGAACATCTTTTCTCTGTAAAATATTTTTAAATTAAATTTTAAGGATATTGCGATACGAGACTTTTGTTATTCACCTTCACCTACGGCTCGCTCAATTATTTCTCATTTTCGCACACACAGTGTACACCTGAGCAGTCTGAAGTCCACTGATTTTCACTCGAAATTTTTTAATTCCCTCAGTAAGAAAATAAAATTAAATCTTTCGTGCTCGCGGTGCCCAACAATTTTATTAAAAACTCGAAAACTGAGGTCAAATGTCTTCCGTGACTTTCACATGCAATCAATTGTTTACGATCTTAGCTTTCTGAGAATAATTAATTCTCGATATGAGGTCAAGAGTGTGTTACGTTCAATCGCTTTCGCTCTCTAGCAATGTTTAAAGTTTATCCGGGTGAACTCAGGTGAACTTTTCACCATGCAATCCGGTGAAGAATCATTTCCAAAATACATGACAAGGTGGGACAAGGTATCCCACTATTTTAACTACTTATAGAGTAGTGGAAATAAAGCAGAGGAAGTATGCGCGTCCTTGTGCTTAAATCAAAAGTTCCCGCAAGCGATCATTTTGTGGCGTTATTAAGGAAGCATTAAAATGATTGGCGGAGTAGTTCATGCAACTCTTTTGCATTCTTTATTAGTTAACCTCTTGCACTTACACTTCTTCTGAATTTTACTACGGAAAAAAGAATCGCTTGCCGGAATAGAAGTGCGGTTCAAATGAAGTAAAAATTTGATAGGAACTTCCGCACGACGCATATGCTTTTTCGGGGCCCACTTTTCGATCTCTTCTGAGATTTCAAATGAAAAGTCAGGTAAGCACAAGTATATATTTTCAGTGGCTTCCGGAGTGACTGAAGAGCGAACAGATCCGTTTGCCAGATAAATGGATTAGAGCGGTAAAAAAGCCAAATATTTTAGTTAAAGGATTTTCTGCTTCGAGCTAAACGAGGGTCATATCGTAAAAAGGCAAAAACGGAGTATGTGAAGAGAGGTCCGCAGGCACAGTATGAGCGGAAAAAACAAGCGACATATATTATTAATACTGAAGTTTATGATAAGGCAAAAATATTAAAAATATATTTAACGAACATTTTGTAGAGAGAGGCCGACTTATGGCAAACCTCCGTGTACACGTGGCATACCTCGAGTGGGATTTAATTCGAGGTACGGTGTTATGATTGGTGAGGTCGGCTTAAGTAATTATGCGGAATAATTGATATTGACTCAGTAGTTGCTTAAAGTTGCGCTCGATGTAGGTGGAGAAGATGTTCTTTACAAAGTCTTAGAGTTGTAGAGCATTCTTTGGGATACAAACGGTAATAACAGGACTAAGGATTTTATTCAGCGTTACCGGCTAATGTCAACAACGATTTGGAGTCAAATAGAAAATTGACAAATATTTCAAAATTAAATATAAATAATAAGTGATATAAAAAGTCTGCGCGGTTTTCTTCTACCAAATGTTGTTTATGCCTATATATCGGCCAACACTCGCCCAATTGTTTCAAACGAACATATGCTTAAAAGGTGACATTTTAGCTTACATTTTCTATGCAGAGAGCTTTCTAATTCTTCGGTCGTGTAAAAAGTTATATTGATTTGCAAGTAAAATATCTGAAGAAATACGGTATGTGATGCTTTTTTACTATAAAAAAAGACGAAAACGCTGTAAGAAAAAAAAAAAGAATTTGTAAAGTGTACGATGAGAATGCTGTGAGTGAACGAAAGACTCAGAACTGGTTTGCTCGATTCCGTTCCGGAAAGTTCGATGCCAAAGATGCACCTCGCTCGGGTCGGCTCGATAAAATTTTGCAACCGGTGGAGAAAGACCGACATGCAAGCCATCAAAAAATAGCGGAGGCACTAAACGTCAACCACATGACAATTTGGAATCATTTGAGAAGAACAGATTAAAAAAAAAAGTTCAAAAAAATGAAACCAAAAAACCGCGAAGACTTTTTATATTACCCATCATAAAAAATAAATGCAAAGCGTATTAAAAGTCTACACGAAAGCAATATTTAAGAAACCTAAGTACCACACAATTTATAAACAACGTTTTCGAAACGGGGACTAGAGTATTTAAGTCAAACTAAAAAATATATATGTAGAGAATCGTATCGCAGTAAAACCGACAGACGTAAATAGATTTGATAAAATCACGCCTTGATATATGGTATTGGAAATTAGACTCTACATGATAGGTGCATATTAGAAGCGATAGAGCCGATAAATCATACGGAGTAGGGAATCAAAGTGTAGTTAATTTGTAACTTGAGTACCCATAGTCGACATGGTAGTGGCCGTGATGTTCCAAACGTCATGCTTTTATGATCGAATTGTTCAGAATACGAAATAATAAAAATGAAAAGAATGGGATAAAGAGGATGCCGACGATAATATGTATGGGAAAATTCCTATATATTTAAAGGCGTTATCCTGATGGTTATGACCGATGAACAGATATAATTTAGTGATCGATACTATGGTATGAGGATACGAGAGTTTCGGAAGTTTTCATCTCAAGTACTAAATCTTAGTACAATTTTGAATTCAGATATAATTGGGATCTTCTTCTTCTCTCAGTTCATACTGTTCATACTGTTATAACACAACACTCAATAATTTCGTAGGATGGCATATAGATATCGCCCGGTAGGGATTAATTCATATAATTTTTAAACACTACCAACGTTCTGTTCATTTAGAGTCTGAACTTTTGTACTAAAACTCATAGGGATTCGTCAATAGTCATCTTATGTCCGTGTGTCATGCTATGAATTTATTGAGCGATACAAATACAAATATCGTTCACGAATTCTTTACGTTGCTCGAGAAGGCTCTTCTGAGATCGAGTAACGCCTAGTGGTGATTCTCAAACGAATCGACTCGAAATCCGAATTCCGAATCATTTCAGTATTTTCGAGATAAAATCATAAAACTAACTTTAAGTTCTGATCACATGTTAATAAAAAAACTTAAATAAAATCATTTATTTTCTTTTCTTTATTATAAAAAAGCAATAAAAAAAAAAAAAAAAAAAAAAAAAAAAAAAATTTATATATAAAACAAGAAATTTTTGCTAAATATATTTATTCAACAACTTGAGAAACTTAACTTAAATGCTAAAAGCGTAATATGGAAATGCTTTCCCCTCGTTTGTCAACAAAAGTTTAACAAATTCTCCTGATAATAAAACTAAATAAACTGCTCGTCGTTCCATCGTATTCTCATCACACATATATGGACGGTAAAGCAACTCCTATCTCAAGATAGTTAGGTGAGGCTGCTCTATACCTCTTTTTACCATTTGTTCTCAGGTTGTAAGAGTCGGTGCGACGCTTTAGTATAGGCTGCGTTTCGGTATCTGCAATAAAAGGATTTCGTTTTTTAGCGCTCGTAGGCAACTGGGAGAGAACTTTTTCGGAGAAAGTAGCTTTCGCTGGAGATGGAGATAGAGATGAAGAAGTCAACACATGCGCTGCTGGCGATTTCAATGTTGAAAAGCTTAACTCATTAGCTGGATCATATCCGGCAGTGTACGAAGGCGACAATGACAACTTTTCACCATTAATATCAGTTTGACTTTTTAATAGAGTCCGCCTTCTGAGACTAAATGATTTACGTGACTTTTTCTTCTTTTCATCTTTACGAGCCGAATCCAAAATGGCGTCAATCAGCTTATCCAAAGTGTGGTCACTCATTTTAGAGGAATTCAAACCGGTACTCCCCTCCATTAGTTTATCTTCGGCCAATGCGGAGGATTCGTCTTCGTGTTCATGCTTGTTGGGCAAGCTTCCAATCGTTTGCTCTTCGCGTAAATCGGGTGAAGATAAATACCGCGTTTTAGCTATAAATGGATCCAATAATAAGCCACGTAAAGCTAATTCTTGTCCACTAGGCATCACTACGGTGCTAGGTGAATACTCTTCCTCGAAGCGAGGCAAGGTAGTCGCATAGCGTGTCGAGTGACTTCGAGTTAGTTTTACAGATGTAACGCTTTCCCCCGCTACTGCTTGTCGTTGCCTTTGCAACTCTGGTGTAATGCTTAAAACATCCGCTAAAGGGGTTAATGGCAGTCGACTATTGCGCGACCTTTGCATCATAGGTGTTGAAGTAAATTGGGGCATGTCTTCTCTATTTGCTATTGTGGCACGACGTTTGCACTGTTGTTTGGTTTTTCGGCGAAGGCAAGGAGTGTGACTCGCATTCGATATATTCACAGATTCCTGCAGCAATTTCTGTGCAGAGACAGACCATTTTAACATTTTTCTGATATTTGATCACTTTGCGAATTTCATCGAATTTTTTCCAAAAGAAAATTTACGTAAAATTCCAAAAAAAAAAAAAAAAAAACAAAAATCTAAAAAGGCCGAATACTAGTTCAGTTATAGCTAAACTTCCGTTGCCTTACGCTTTTGCTGACAAACTGAGTCCTTCCGTTTGCTTACTTGACATTTATATCCGTTGAGTTTTTGAAAATAATTCGTACTCTCGCTTAGTCGTTGTTTCTCTCTATACTTTCTGGGTGCAATAAGGGTGTGTTGCCCGCCAATCTCATAATCATGTGTGTTGTTATGTTGCGGTAACCACCTCAGTGAGTATTACAGATATTTGTGCTCTATATTTTGCCAGTCTTCAGGTAGCTTCCGTTATCCTGTTGCTTACCAGAGATGACTTAATATTTGTTAAGACATTGAGACAAAGCAACCCTTAACAACACTTTTCGCTTTTGGTGGTGTCTTATAATCTTGATGAAGGATAAGTACACTGTTAAAAAAAAAAAGAAGAAAACTCTGACGTTATCTCCAGTTTTCCGATGAATTCTCTGATAGATGGGTTTAGTTAGTCCGGCCATGACGATGACTTAATTTTTCCTCCTTTTATCACTAAGTGATCACTTGTTTGCTTCGATTAAACGATTAATAGATTTATCCCTCGGTTAATAATCCTCGATTATCTCTTCTTCGATCAATCGGATAATTTAGGGAAAAAAAAAACCTGTTAAACGCTTCATTAGCTAATTGTTTGCTTAGCTATTTCCTTGTAGAGTCATTCGTATCGAAAATTGTTATTTTTAACAAAAGTGAAGACTTTTCCATCTAGTTTTTCTTCAAGTGTAGTCTAGTGGAAATTTTGTGCCAAAATCTCTTCTTCGAAGAATTTCCATTTACAAACAAATCGAAGCACTCACAAGATAATATTAACACGTGTTATAGATTCCTTCCCTTTTTTCACTCCTTGCTTTTTTCATGCCTTCCTTCTCTTATAGCCGGCTCTCAGCGTATACTCTTTATAGGGAAACTGTCTTCATTTATGAAATCAAGGAGCAACGAAAATAAAAGGAACCCCATTAATCGCTCGGCTACATTTCGTTGCACAAGATTGCATGTGAAAACAGAAATCTTCCTTCACCTATAGTACTAGTAGTAGTAGTAGTAGTAGTAGTAGTAGTAGTAGTAGTGTAATATAAAATTGCTAGCCACGAATGTCTCTCATTCCTTTAACTTACCTCTGATACGCATGCGTTGATAAAAATCTGCGCTTTTGCGCATTTTTCGTCCTTCTTTCCTCCTTTTAAACATAATGTCAGATGTCGTCTGTTGGCATTAGAGGGAAAAGTAAAAACAAAAAAAAAAGGTAAAAAAGATTTTATCATAACTTTTTTTTTTCCTTTCTTAAAGTTTTTTGTTCTTGACTGGCTTTTACAAAGGAAGTGGTTTTCGTTCGGCTTTTGAAGCCTTTCTTTTTAGGGTGACGTGTTGTAGGGAGATTGTTGTTCTTCGAAAGAAGGCTAATTTTTGTTAATTAGAAAATCTTTAATTTACTTTTAAAGAAAACGATAAGATTTTTTACCAAAAATTTCTACACAAAGGAAGATCTCATCATATTTGAAATATTCCTAAGAGAATCGAAACATACACTCAAGCATTTATAGAGTTTATCTATAAGGTAATCAATCAATCCCTTCCCCCCAAATTACGTTTCTTATAAAGTGGTTCGAACTTCCCATCCATTTGAAATCGGATGATGAAAGCATTCAAGTCTGTTATGCCAGTTCGCTAATTGTTCCAGAATTTTTCAAGATCCCATCACAGATCATCATACCTGGTCTCCATTTTAAAAATACTAATTCCACAAATATGTTATAGGACAGACAGACGTTTCATTATATGAAATGTTTTTAATGAAAAAAACAAAACAACAAAACCTCTTAATTCTAACTAATTATATGCGGGAAATAGGCAACAACAACAACAACAACAACAACAATGGTGCAATAGTGCGATACTTCGAAATGTCAACGCGACTGTGGTTTAAATAATCTCTTGCTACTACTACTAATATAGTGCAATACACACAATCACATGAATGTACGCTTTTAAGGATAATAATGATGGTCCTCGTGATAAACAATTATTGTAAACAATTGATAGTAGAAACGGATTGATACTATATGGTACACTAAGAAAGGTAATTCCTGAAGGTTAGAACATTTGGAACGATAGTTCCTCGCCAATCATACTTGATCGGAATAGTAATTTTTTTGGTCGAGCGCCTTTTAAAATAACGATAGCCCGTTAACGAGGTCGAGTCAATAACAAAAATATAAGAGAAATAAGACTTTTCTAGACTAGAATTAATCTGCAAATAACAAGTCAAGTCCCACTAGGGCGATTATAATAAAACTGACGATTGCTTAGTCGCACTGCATGTGCATGAGCAGCGAACGTATTACCTGCTTAGACAATCTATATGAAATAAAATCTTTATTGCATACAGAAGTTTGCCAGTTTTCCCAGGTTATTGTTCGTCACAAAAAGCTGCCCTTCAGCAGATTCTGTTTTTTTTTTTATGTCTTTATTGGTACGTTGTGGCTATTTGTTGAAGTTGTATATGAAAGATACAAAAGTCTTATAATAAGTTTTGAAAAAACAGAAAGAAGAAGAAGAGTTTGTTCCAGTCCTTGAAAATTCGCCGATAAAGCTCTCACGTGCAGTTCGCAGTTCAGATATTGCTCTTGTCCTCCATTCTAGGTGACGTCGTGATTGAAAGCATGTCATCCCAGATTCAATTGCTTCCCGTCACCATGCAAATCTCTAAGTAGCTCAGTATGCTGATAAGCGAAGACACCTTGAAAATGTAAAGAAATGCTGGTGTACATTGGTTGGGGCATGATATCCTCCGACAAAGGAAAAGAGAAACGGACATCTTCTTAGGAAAACCTTATACTTGGATATAAGTTTGAGTTCTTGAAAATTTTCGTAATATTAGCCTCTGCTCACATTCCTATTTTTTTTTTGTTCTTTCTTTGCTTCGCTGCTTAAGATGGTGAACGTTCACACATTGCTTAGTGCTTCTTGCAGAGGATTAAACAAACGCCTGCTGGGCTTATTATCTTTGTGCGAAACTCTGTTCTCACTAATGTAGAAACATAATATTTTTCCTTTTTCATAAGCTCGGATACGAGTTTCGTCGATCTTTCTTAAATACGAAAAAAAGTTTATGTTAAAGCAATTTTCCATGATTGCCTCTCTCCTTGTTAGTGTGAGATTTTTGTTTTGGTCAGTGTTTATTTGAGGCTGCACGTGGCATAACACGTTAGGCATTAACAATTTGCTCAGCATAACTGCATCGCTTCAAGAACGAAAGCAAGAAATCAAATCAACATATGGCGAGAGCAAAAATGTCTTTTCTTTCAAAATAATTAAAGTCCTCATGTGACGGTGAAATTTTCTTGCTTTACTCTTAAGATATACAGATATACAGTCCAAAGAATATCTATTGCTATTGTATTTTGGCTAAGAAATTTCTTTCTTTCCTTTTCATACTCCCCACAGGATAGTAGTCGCTACGTTTTATTATATCAATCAATCCAGAATTATTTACTGAATTTATTTAAATCTGTGTATTTACATACCCTCTACCTATACACTGTAGGGTGGCGCCTGCAACCTCGCAATATTTCAGATATGAAATTTGATAGATCGGCCGAAGGATGGGCGCTATCCAAGATGAATTGAATTCCTTTTGCGATCGCTCGTCGCACAAGACAGAAACACATGTGATTCCGAATCGTTGCGAACAAAAATCCGCCAAAAAAATAATAGATGCGGGAAATTTGTATGGCATGGGGGAGTCTCTCCAATATACAGACTAAAGTAAACAAAGAAATCGAATTTTTGTATTTTACGATAAAACTTGACACAGATTGGTGACAATATATATATAAATAGATGGAAGTCAAAATTTGGACTATGTGTTGTAGGTATCTTTCGATGTGCTTCGCGTATAAAGTTTGTCTAAAATGTTTTCTTTAAATCGCTTAACATGCCTACGAAATTTTATGGCTTATATTAGCTGAAGTGGTCAACCTTGTCTGACTATGGCCTATAGGTTTTTTCATTAGGAAAACCATAATTCTCTCTTGACTTTGCATTACAAGTTGCATTCAGTGAAGTTTGTAATTTTGTAATGGAAAGATATATATATATATATATATGCCTTATATATGTATGCCTTATATATATATGCCTTAATAACGTTTGAACCGTATTCAAATTTTTATCGGGCTCATCTTCATCTCAATGGTCACAGTGAATAAACTAAACTATCTTTTCTGCGGTGAAGCTAATCCACAACTTATTCATAAGGGGACCTTTGTTTTCTTCGAAAATCTTAGTTTTTACGTTCGCTCATCGATCCTTATATCTTCGAAAATGAGAATTGATATGCCGTTACTGTAAAAAGCCGGACCTTAACAGATCAGATAATGTTGTAAACAACATCTGGTTTCAGGAAATCAGGTTTACATTGCACGCAATACGCAATTCGGCGATGAAGTCATTTTAAGAAACTCCGATATTGAATGAATTCCAAGAATTTATGGTTTTTCCCGGGGATTATTGGAAATCTTCAGAAACAAATATTATTAAACACCCAAGTGCTGTAACCAGGTAAAGAAAGAATTAATCGAATTCGTTCCTCTAAGAGGAGGAGTCGTGGCATCCCTTTCAATGATACTGTATTTAGAACTTAATTGCATCGAATATACTTAAGAATAAAATAAAGGTTTTTTTTTCACTTTTCCTTTACTCTTTCTTTTTAAAGAAATTAGGTCACGAATCTCGCACTCGACTGAATTCTTATGCAACAGACTAATTAAGTTAAGTGTACACTGAACTAAACTGGAGCTTGCTTTGCTTGCTTTTTCAATTCATTGCCAAGACGCAATTCCCTTATCAGTTATGAATGATATCTGAATTTCCTCATCTTAATGTTTTAGTTGCAAGTCTGTATGTCCGTATGTCCATTCTGCTGTTGAAACTTACATTATAATAAAATGAACTTTCAAATACATATGGGCTGAGCTAATGGGCTAGTGCTTCGCCAAGTTGATAAATGGGTGATAATGGGGATAATGAGCAGTCGAAACCTAACGGCACCCTAACAGCAGTCAACTTTCTTGCTTATCTCAAATATTTTTCAAACTTTTTCGTATTTTAATTTTTAAAGCCTTAAAATGCGGTCCAATATTGACAATAAATCATAACAATCGAATACTTTTTTTTTTTTTTTTTCTCGCTAATATTTGTAAACACATTGCAAGCAATGACTTAACTTTTTGAAGTTGTATTGATCATTTTTTATCACCCTTTCGACACGAAGGGAAAACAAAACTAACCGCTTGCGATGAAAAAGCAAAAATTGAGATATAATTATGTTTAATGTAAACCGCCACCGAATTGGTGATGTTTGAGAGAAAGATTTATGACCCCTTTCATTGAAGGAGATGTTAACAGAATATGAAACATGGCAAGAGCATTACACTCGGCAATGGCCGACTCTTCGTTATCCGTTCGTTATTTTTGCATTGCAAAAAAAAAAAAATAAAAATAAAATAAAATTTTAATAATTTGTACCATTGTACGAGCGTCCGCAGTGAGCAGAAACAGTAGTGCGCTCAGTTTAGATTGTCCTGTGCGCATATTCTTAGATCGACTAGGCCGACATGAGATCCCTAAGGGTTTTGGTTCAATTCAAAGCCGATATCTTACTTTTTATGACCATGAGCAACTGAACACAGATGGACAGACATGCATAGATCAATTCAGGCTTTCATTCTTATCAAGCATTCGTCAACATTCTTACTGAATGTTGCAAACATTTCGATGCTGTCAATATACCTTCAACCTCTCGGTCCGGATGGTCGGTATAAAACTGAAACCTACAATCGTTTAGATAATCGAGGATATTTCATGAAATGACCTGAAGGAGAAATAAAAAACCAGAATTGATTGAATTGAAACAACCAAGCATTCAATGAGCATACGTCACCTTGGCAATGTAGATGACGCGCATTTGCCTGAAAGGGTGAAACGTAGGATATCTATGCAAAAACATGATTAATTACTTAAATAGCGTTTATATGAAGATTAGGCAGCAATCATGTCATTCATGTTCAGTTTCTGATAGCCTCGCTTTGTAAATGCATAGGATAGGGTTAATAATCGGCATTAAAATGAACGATTTATTTATTTTGCGTTAAGTATTTAACACAACGTAATAATTGTAGCAAAAAAAAAAAAAAAAAAAAAAAAACAAATGATTAATATTTGAAATCTCGATATCTACCACTGTCGAGTGAAAACATTTCAATTCGTTTATTTACTCTATAGCAGATAAATAGAATTATACTTCAAAAGTCTTTGAAGCACAGAAAATGTATTAAACAATAATAATAATAAAAGTAAATAAACGGAAATTTTGCCACATTTATAGAAATGCGTAAATAGAGAAAAGTAGTTCGAACTAAATTACAAAAAAAAAATTAAGATAGAAAGCCGATCCATTCCGTATTTACATTTTGGTCACTTGGCCACATTAAGTTTAAAAATGAATTTATTTTGTCGACTAAGCTAAGCTAAGAACGCAAATATTTCGTTATCGAGCTTCGACAACTTCTTCTGGCCTGCTCGGCCGTGTCGTGTGCAAAATTTAATTAAAACATTTAACAAAATTTTTTTTTTTTTTTTTTTGAGTAATGGGTAGCAAAAGTTCGCTTCAGCCAAAAATAAATTTTTTACTTGTCTCTAAGAATTTGTTGCAATTGTTGTTGGGTGTGGCCAAGAAATTCAAAAAAAACTAAAAAGAATTTTCTTTTCCACCTGAGTAATTTTGCTCGATTTTTGCAAAATCGAATTTTCCAAACATTAAGAACAGTCAAGTAAACGTGACGATTGTGAGAGTTTATTAATTGTATCCTTTCATCTAAGGCAGCGAACGAAAACTGTCAACTATAAATTACGCTTTAAAGGACCTCCTTGCAGCCCTCCCTTAATTACCACTCAAATTTATGACGGGGCTTAGTACAATAAAATTCAATAAAATTGTAGACACAATGGTACACACACACACACACACACACACACACACACACACACACACACGCACACACAATTCGGCAAAGAAACTGATCATCTTTATTAGACATATACATAGAGAAACCTTTGATTTTTGCCTTTGCCGTCACAATTGCTCTACTTCTTGTCGTAGGGAAAACCTCTTGTTAAAGCATTTCATCTGTCAATTTGATTTTCTCATTGTTTTTGAATAATTATTAACTATTGTTAAAAATAATCGAATGCAATTGAAGTCTAAGTAAAAAGCTAAATAAATTTTTTGATAATTTCCTTTAAAAATTTTCAATTAATATTTTATTTATAGAAGAGATTTGTGCTTATTTCATATGAGAATTTTTAAGAGATATTAAATAATAATAAACATAGCAAAATAAACGCAAACAATAAACAAAAAACAAAAGCAGTCATAATAATAACAATAACAATAATATAATAATAATAATAATAATAATAATAATAATAATAATAATAATAATAATAATAATAATAATAATA
>KK502408.1:1172541-1186737 GCA_000688735.1 Glossina austeni
TAAGCAATGAAATGAGGACGACTTGGTTCTGGAATCGATGTGAGCCCCTGATCCCTAACAAATGAGAATCTATACTTTACTTAACTTGAAGCTAAGCAACGAGATGAAGAAGAACTTTTAAATTTAATAGTTTATACTAACCCTTTGTAACACCTTTCCGCTTGATTACAAATCTCTTATAATCCTTTTGGTCACACACAACGCACAACAGTGTACTTATTTGAAGACATCGTTCTATTGGTTGATTGTAATAATAAATATTTTGACATGTTTGTTAAAAGGACAATTGTTTACGTGAATGTTATTCATGTCCTGTTGGTTGTTATGTTCATAGTAATTATTAAGAATTTCATAATAAATAAAAATTTATTTCTTAATTCCCATAACAAATATTAAATAGAACGACGAAGAAAGGGGTTCATGAGTAACCGCTTTTTGCATTCGCTTGCGTGATAGTAGTCGTAAGGTAACCTTGTGACAAACACTAAAATTCATTATCTACGTAAACGTATAGTAATCCCTTAAAGAGAGCATGTCTTCCAAGATTTAATACATACTCGACAAATGTAATTTCCTTGTACTCATCATGAATGACAGACAGCTGTCATATCCCATTTAAAAAATATTGTATTACAAAATTCCTTCAGATTTTCTACTTCGGTCGACTCTCATAAATTTTATATAAAAATTTAAATGCGAGATTAATTTTTGCAAAGAAATTCGATTAATTCTCTTCAAGTGAGCAAAGAATTTTTGCATTAAGACTCACTTTGACAACGCTTGGCCACTGCGCTTGGGATGCGTCTCGGAAAAATAATTGTTAATATGAGAGGAAGCGTGACCTCATTACAAGGTGGAATCGTGGAAAGTTGCATTTTATCTGAATCCTTGATAAACGGAATTTCAAGGATGCGACAAATGAGTCGTCTCGCCGACACATCTCCCAGCCCTCCATCTTTATTTTTCGGAACCCTGTCGAAAAGATTCTCTTGAAATGCATTTAAGCTCGAAAATATATCGAAATTAATCGTAGTCTTAATTCATTATAATTAAGTTAATTTAAATTTCGATAATTTGAAGAGGTAAAGGCTAAAACGTTCTACTCGATATCAAATTTAGAGAGACTTTTTCTAAAATGCGATGTTATGTGACGAGCGGTCGTAAAAATCTTGCGATTCAATCCATCTTCAATAGTATTCGTATTTGTCTGGCTTGGGGGCCAAGGCATGTCATCGAAATATCCCAAAAGTTGCTATCTGTTGCTTGGGCGGAATTCGACAAAATTGACCGAATGCCAGAACTACATCGATCCAGAGATGAAATAAAAAATGGATTTCTCTGAAAACGTTGCACACATTTACGCAAACTTTTAAGAATTAAGAAGAAAATGTAAAAAATTTCCTGAACACATTTTGATTACAATCAATTACTTTATGTTACGCATTGCCATACATATTTACAATCCGTTCTCAATATTTCGAATAGCGAAAAATAAAGACTCTATGAAAAAATTTTTGATCAGATTCCAAGATCAGATTTTGTTTGCTATTCGCTGGTTTCAGTTTTTTATAAAATTTCCCAAAACTGCATTTGCGGAGGAGTACCACTTCAGCATGAGTTTCCTTATTTACCCAGAGGAGCCGTGGAGGGGATATAGGAGATGAAGAGAATATCATAAATGACTCGAATTTTAAAGTTTTAACGCGTTTCAAACACGTGGATTCCGCAAGCCGGCACGCAGTTCAAGTTAAACGGCGAAATAATCGTTGAATCGTTGCTCTTTGCGAAAGATTAATTTAATCCCGAGAATAAGTGATCATCGATCAATCAATTCTGCTCTCGAGATTTGAATCGAATATGTTTGACGTATCGGGACTATAAAAATCGTACATAACCTCTAATATTAATGAATCCTTTTGAATGTCGAGTCCTTTAAGGACAACAACTAAGAGTAGTTCTTGTCTTGTGATCATCGATCAATCCATTCTGCTCGCAAAATTAGAGTCCAGTCAAGATTTGAATCGATTACGTTTAACGTATCGGGACTACAAAAATCGTACATAACCTCTAATATTAATGAATCCTTTTGAATGTCGAGTCCTTTAAGGACAACAACTAAGAGTAGTTCTTGTCACGAACCTAAACATTTTTTTTATTGCTTGATTAAGCAAAGGGGCGCAATATATATATTCATCGCAGTAGCCTTAGTGGTAGTTAGAGATAGTGTTTACCGCCTAATTAAGTTTACATAACAGACATAAAAATATTCGAAATTATGATTAAATGTCAATTTAATGACAAAATTGCTCAATTGAATGCACTGGACACAATCTAAACTATCAATTTACAAACGCACGTATGCACTAAAATAAATAATTTCCATCCTTCAGATACGCATTGCTTCGGTCAGTAATTAACCCTTTCGTAGGAGATATGCACGCATTTTCAATAAACCACCAAACCGCCAATGCACGCAAAACCGTATATTATTGAAGAGAAGCATTTATAATCCACATATGGTCGGTCTCTTCAAAACAAACATCGATTCACCTCGACCGCAATTAGTTACACAGTTTGTATGTAGGTGGGCCGAACATCTGATAACTGCAGTGCAAAGCATTTGTTTTTTTTATTTTTTTTTATTTTTAGGTAAAATGAAATAAATATTATTATTATTATTATCATTACTATAATTACTGAGGATGGGGGAGGAAGGTAATGCTTGCATAACCGAAATGAGACCTCCAAGACCTCCCATAGGCATTGAATTCTCAATGAGTCTAGGAATGTCTGTTCGCCTGTTCGTTTTTGTCCGCATGTCGGTGTGGATGTGCATTGTTGACACTCTTGAACTCAAAATCGGCAGAAAACATTGACATGTTCTCGCCTACACGTAGGTTATGTGGGCCCACCACGTTCACCGTGAAGCGTAAACTGAAAGCATCTCCGTTGCTCTTTAAACATAAATTTTTGCAATTGATTAGTGAAAGGTATAGAAGGTTGAAATGGGCGAAAAATCGCCCATGCTCACACATACATAATTTTTAAATGATTAAATATTAACGTTTTTCAAGATATTTTAAATTTGAAAATCTTTTTTTTTAAATTTATTTGTTAAGCAGATTCAGAGACAACGCATTTATTTGTCTATCAAGTGAGGTGAAGTTTGAAAACTTGAAGTTTGAAAAAAGAAATATGAGAAGAAGGGGAAAAAAATGGAACTCCATTGGAGTGTTTTTGGTTTGCCAGAATTATACCAACGGGCTAAAAGGTGCGATCAAATATTGCGAGCCCTCGAAAGGCATCTTGATGCGAGCGCAGTGCACGGCCATGAAGAACTTTCTGCCGTAATCGAAATCTGTAAGGCTACAGCGTTCGAAGTAACCGAAATCACGCAAAACATGCAGTACGTGGGAAGTACCGAAGCAGAGCAAGAGAATTTTAATGAAAATTAAAATCTCTTCCTTTCGTTATGTAATTTAAAAATTTATTCATTATTTTTCAATCGATATAAAATCATTACTAAATTATATTCACTTAGACTATTAACTGATTTGATGGGTTTTTCGTTTGCGGTTTGAGATCATGTTTTCGTTTTCTTTGATGCTCTTTTTAGTTTTATTTTTATATCACTGGGGGATTGTTGATGACCGTCTCTATTAGTTTTGAAAAGCAATTACTTCGTCTTTTGCTTTTTTTTCAATTTGAAAAAGATTGGCTTACGGTTTTTTTGTGCAAAAAACTTACTTTCTCCGGTAGTCTTTGTTATCCGCCATATTATAACCGTATCCGAGTCATATTTAAACGATTTTTTGAAAAGATATCATACACAGATCTTCCGTCTGATGACCTTTTCGATTTACTGACTGATCTTACTATTCTAACTAACGAAGCACAGTCGCAATATATTCAGCGAGACTTGTTTTAAATCTCTTTTGTTTTCACGCTGTTTACCACCTTTACCACCGTCTACGGCCCTAAACACTGTGATCTTTCAAAAATTCGCAAATTGTTTTTTATTTTATAAAAATCGTAATTTTAAACCTTCTCGACCTACGGTGCTCTCGATCGAAAGCCATAAGAAAACTTGCAAGCTTTCGTCTGTAAAAATGAAGATAAATATTACGTTCAAATTTGGTAAAAACTTTTGTGAAATTCTTGCACGTAGATTACTAAAAACATCTTCGATTTCAAACCCAACAAAGAAGAGAAAGAAAGGCTTCTTTCTAATAATCCATGAACTGCACTGAGTACGATGACAAAGGCTTTCAAGTCTTTCAAGTCTATCGATGAGTCTCTAGTATCTGTGGAAAAACTTAAAAAATCAGCCACGCCCGTTCACCCTTATAAGGTACTGAAGTATCCGATATTTTCGATTTCCGATTAAGACGCTGTGTATAGAAAATTTGGCCCTTGCCGAGTATAACTGAACTTAGTCGTTAAGTATGCGCAGATCGTTTTATCGTAATGCCGTTTGCCGAGCTAACCCCACCACCTGGATAAAGAGTTATTGCACTTAGGCTGTCATGCCATTGACAAATGTGCGCATATTGTAAGAGCATAATAAACTTACTTTACTGCCATACCGGAGTTTGTGTGCTCGGCTTTTACTTTTATTAAATCGATTTATTTACAAAATCCTCAATATTTACGGTCATAATTACGGGTTGCGCGTACACGTAACCGCCCTGAGCTCGCACAAGAACCAAAACTTAATGATGAAATAAAATTTATTCGTTTTATAGATAAACTAATCGACAAACAAACACTTTTCGTATAACATATGCATACAATTGGCGAAAGCAATTCACGCGTGGAACGCACGAAAGGCACAATTACAATATAAACTTAGGATCCTACAATGGAATGAATGCTATCTTTTTCTATAGAAATGTTGCACATAGAGACTAAAATAACTGAATTATAACTGAATCTGACGATATAAAGAAAAATATTTTATTAGAAAGAAAAGAATTTATATATGCTTCCAGTGATATGTGAGAGAGAATTTACCTAAGTGGGCAAAGAACGTAAAGCTTTTTATAAATCGTAATCGCGGATTAATCGGCTAATCGGGAATAATTCTCATTTCGAATCTAAAGATGATATCAGTTGATGTCAATTCGGTTATTGTAGGTTTTTAGCGATTGCAAGCACGCACGCGGTATATATTACGTCGCTTAATAAGACTCCGGCCTCACTTGACCGCAATTCAAACGTACTTATAATGCTACGTAATATTCACACCACAATCTTTCCAGAAGACATTTATCTCGCATACCCCCTACTATGCTTTTCGCATTCTACTCTCCAATGAGTATACACCCGCCCTTCAGTAGTAGGTACAAAAAAGAAAAAAAAACGAAAGAATTATCTTCTATTTTGCATCCTTTTAAAGGGGGCTTCCACCTGTCAAGCCAAGCAATAAAATGTGGATTTACGAGATCCAAAAAAATGGATCCTTACGCTTTTGCATTTTATAAACAGAAGTCGTTTCTTTGAAGAGAATAATAAACAACATGGTATTCAAATTATTCTCGATCGCTGACAATTGATGGGGCCTCACACAGAGAGAACAACCTATTCATAGTTTTGCATAGCTAAAGCAAACCTATTCGCCAGTGATCTTGCCGACTAGAAAAGGTGTGGAATTCACTCATTTAAAAATTCACTTAGCTTTGGCGAAAATGCAATGGAATGACTGGAATGACTAGCACCATATAAGTAAATGTGCCGATCGGCATACGGCAGACTATGAAAAAGATTGGAAAATATTCTCTCTTTTTATTACCTTACCTTTTATCGCCCTTGACGATGAAGGAGAACATTGGAAGAAGTCGTTGCAAAAATGATACGGTTTCTGCTTGCATGCCCCTAGCATGAGAATCTATCTTGTTCTCTGGCTGTTCTCAAAATTTTGTTTATCGATTTTCTTATGTAATCATAAGAACTGTTTGTTATCTTCTATGGAGAAGACAGTCGAAAATCTTGCGTTCGAATTAGAAGATAGTTAGAATTTTCGAAATTTTATTTTGTCGTTTACAACAGATGAAGTCATCGAAAGGATATTCTTATACGAAGCTATAAGTTGCGTTAGCAAAGACACGAATCAATTTCTTGATTATGTATACATGTTTTCAAAGATGATGACAAGATTCGTGTCCGCGTTGCAAATAGAGTTATCCTTGATAATCCTGAAACCATATTAACGTGGGCCGGCAATGCGGTTTGTTAAATAAAACAGAAAGTTTGTCCTTTATAAAGGAAAAAAAGAAAAATAAAAATATTCTATATATTTAATTTGTATTTTTATTATTTATCCTGTTTTTTATTTTATTTATTTGTTTATTTACTTATTTTTGTTTTTTGTTTTTCGTTTTTTTTTTTATTTCTTTTATTTATTTATTTTCTTATTTTGTTTTTTTCTTGTTTTGTTAATTTTTTTTGTTGTTATTAATCTCGTTAAAACAAAATTATTTTATTTTGCACTAATGACCAGTAAGTGAAACTAAAATAATTTTGTTAAAGAGATTATTTTCTTCATTATTTTCATATAATTATTTATTAATTATATTTATTGCACTTTGTACAGCTTTTGTTGTTCTTGTTCTTGTTCTTCTTGTATTTTGTTTTTTCATTTGTTTAGAATATTTTGTAATAATTATAATTAATATTATGAGAAGGGAACAAAAAAAGAAAAAAGGAAACAAAAATGGAACACATAACAAGAATTAATAAAAAGTAAATAAAAAATAAACAAAACCGTAAAATTATATGCTTTACATTATAAATAACAGTGACCAGCTGTTATTTATATTAAAAACGAAAGCATACTTTAAGGGTTTTATTTAATAATAATTTATATTAGAAATTATAAAGTTACAAGTAATAATAATAGCAATTATTTAATATTAATTATTATAATTATTGCACATAAATATCAATTTTTTTTTTGTTTTTTTTTTTCTTGAAAATATTCTTAAAACAATTATCATTTTATTCTTTCTTATAGTGGTTTTTTTTGTTTTGTTTTTTTTGTTTTTTTTTTTTTGTAGTTGAATAAATTTATAAAAGAATTGTTTTTAATTAATATGTCTAAAAAACCTTTTACGATCGTTATTAGTTTTGTTTTCATTTTAATATTATTTTTATTTAGTTTGTGTTTGTTTGTTTTTTTTTTATTATTTATTTATTTATTTATTTTTTGCTTCTTTTCGCTTTTGTAATAAAAATTATTCACAGCCAATTTTTTATAAAAAACAAAACTTACGCAATTTTTAAGTGTGTTTTTACTCTCTTTTTTTTTTTTTACTTTTGTTTACATTAAAAGATAAGAAAATATGATAAAAATTCTATTCGGATTATAAGATGGACCAGATCTTATAATTAAAGAGAATTTAAAAAATAAAAAAACAAAAAAAATTTACAATAAGTAAGTAAATGTATATTTACATAAATTTAAAAGTAAACATAACAAATATTTTAAAGCCAAAGTAGTTGACCAAACTACTTGAAAGCGCTTTAAGATAATTGTTGAAGCGAATGCCCGAGGCTTTCTTTACCCACCCACCTGCGAAACTTTAAACTTGCAATACTTTTGTAACTTTACACTTCACAACAAAGTTCCACAAAGTGTGGAGAGCGTCAAAAAATTAACGGAAATAGTTTATTAAAAGATCTCTTTGATGATAAAACCCCAAGCAAGCAAACAGTTATGACTTTGTTTTACAAGACTATCTATGAATTAGTTTTAGTTTGCTCACAACAGTCGTTTACGCCAACTGTGTTTTTTTTTTTTTTAAAGAGAAACAGAATAAAATAAATGAAACAAGAGCTGCACCTTAACTGTGGTGTTGCGTGCGCAACATCGTTGAGGATATTGGCCAACGATATTTATTTGTAAGAACGATCTGTCATTGCTTGTGAAAAGAGTTTCAAAATCGACCAATAGGATGATTGAAGCCGTGCGCTGCTCTTAGCTGCTCACAGCTTAACACGATTAAGAGGACATTGACGAAATCAGTAATCAATTGTTTCTAATTGTTTCGTCATTTTCACCGGTGGCAAACAGCTGCAGGCCATGAACTTAATACTTTTAGTTATATTATGATTATGACAAAAATCGATTCCTATTCCTATACGCTTTCAATTGGGCAAAATTCTCGCCAGCATAAATAGCTGTTTCCCAAAACTCAAACTTGATCCCATAAATGATATTTTCAACAACAAAATGAAGGGCGCGACCACTTTATAAGAGTTCGATAAGTAATTTGAGTTATCACAGAACTGCATTTCTTGAAATCAATTATGATTTTAAGCAAAATATAATTACAGGTTATCGATCTGTGTGGTAGTTCACCACTTCGCGGCATAAACGGAAATTAAATAAAAAACCTTGAAGGAAATCCTTGAATTGCTTAAATGAGCCCATAAGGTGTGTCTTCCTGGCTGAGGTCAATTTTCTAAGACCTATAAAAACACTTTAATGGTTGGATTGGGCTTTGACATAAGTGGTTCCCCAGCTTTTTTTGAAACACATTATTACAAGTTTAAAAAATGAATTAAAAAAACAAAAACAAACATTTTCCGATACATTTTTGACAACATTTATCTTGTTAATCGACATAGCATTTCAAATGATTATAACCGTATTCAAGCGTATTCTGTCCATCTGCCCATTCTATTGTTTATTCCTAATACTCTCATGCTCGCTATAAGAAAAAAAAAAAAAAAAAAAAAATAGAATTGACAGAGACTTTCGTTCATTACTTACAAGCTGTGGTAATTAGTGCGTAACGTATGCGTATGTGTGACTAAAAACATTTTGCGTAAAGAAAATATCTCATTAAGATCGTTTACAACCGCCAACGCAATTGAAAGACGACAAATGAAGACAATGATGGGTACGAATGAAAACTTCGACCCCTCACGCCGATTACAGCTTCGGGGATTGCTTTTCAATTTTCAATTATAAATAAAATAAATAAAATTTTGTTATATTGAAACTTTCAAGATTTTGAAAAAACTATTTTCACATACTAAATACTTTTGTTTGCCCAGAAGAACCGAACAAAAGAGCGCAAAGTTATGAAATTTATGAAAATAAATTGAAATTAATTTGAAAAAATTCATAATTTTACGTATCTTGTAGGAAAAAGGACTTTAGCAACCACGAGCTAAAAATAAGTCTGGTCATCCAATGAATCAAATCATTTCAATATATATGTCGTCTCAGTACGACAGTACTGTGCAGTTAACGGAGAGGACAAGCACAGGCAAATTGCGTTGTTTGAAAGACTTGCAGCAAAAGATGATCATGTCGAATAGCTAGCTTTTCCAGAATTTGAGGAGATGGTTGCCTATAAATAGCACGTCTTTAAATGATCTTTTTTTTTTAAATCGAACGGATAAATATTAGGTTGCTTTGGCGGTCACTACGTTTTTCACAGCCAAGTTCACATTTAAGGCGCAATATCTTCATATATTTGATAGTTGTGATATCGTAATGCTTGTGTGTAAAAGTTTTGTTCGATTTTATGCAAAAGTTTTCGTTGGACACCTTAGCAAACATGGAAAATCGAAAGCAACATTTCCGGCGTATATTACTTTTATTATTAGCGAAAAGGTGAAAAGGTGATGTTCAAGCCAGAGAAAAAGATTATTGGATGCGTATGGAGGCGATGAATGGACAGAACGCCACTAACAACAAAACTGCTTTGCAAAATTTCGCTTTGGCGCTTTTGTTTTACGTTCTGGAAGGCCAGTAGGAACCGATAAAGACAATAATTGAAGCGAACCGTCGAATGATAGCCCGTAAGATCACTGACAGTTTAAAGCTATATTGAATTCCACTGTTCTTTATACACAATAAAGAACTCGACTTTTATTTTGGCCAAAGAAAACGAAATTTCTTTTCGAAACACCCAATAATATATACGGACGGTGTTAATGCTTTCACACACGACATTTCAAGCGGTAAGGCAAACTGAGAAGTGATGGGATTAGTTGACAGGAGAGAGAACTCGATGAAACTAAGATTTCCTTAATCTAAGCCATCGCGCGTTATCTCAAACGACAAGCACCTCGCAAATTGAAATATTCTACAATGAACTTTTTCTACAATTTCTCGAAGATGATGAAATACCGATGAGGCGACAACACTCCATCGATAATTGTGCAAAAAAAAAAAAAAATGAAATATGAAGCCTTCGTTCCATATGACTTGCTCTGCTAATTAATTATAAACGAAAACCTATGTAATAATTTATCAGTATTTCGTAGTTGATCGAAAGGCTTTTCGAATTTAAGAGTCGGAATAAATTCCTTAAGCTTATCAAATGTAATATATTCGAGTTTTTCATCAGAATGATGGAAAGACTTATGCTAGAGAAAATCTTAAGATCACAATCAGATGCTAAATCGACAGATGGACAGATCGACACAAAAATTCGGTTAAGACTATTCCAATTTTCATGTCCCTTATACACGAATACGTGTACCTTGACATCGACATATGCTTGCGATGTCTAATATGCTTGTCAGACATAAAAAATCTTTGACAATTATTGAGACTGTAGGGTGGGTAAAAAAAAAAAATAAAAATAAAAATAATAATAAAACTAAAAAAGAAATAAATGAATGCATAAATATAAATATAAAAAAAAAAAAAAACAATATAAATAAAATAAATGTTTCTTATATAATTAATTAACTTTGTTCTTTTTTCTTTCGCTTGCAATCAAAAATTATAACAAATATTGCCTTACTTAGAACTAATTCAATGACCGGTTAAATTAGTTTTTAAGCAAATATTTTAGAATTTCATTTATAATTAATGTAAAATATTTAATTGAAATTTTTACGATTTTAATTATTATTATTATTATTGTTGTTGTTGTTCTTATTATTTTTATTTTAATTTTTTTTCATTTTTCAATATTTGTATCATAAAAACTAATTTGTCTCCTTAGATTTCTCGGTTTAAGTTCTAGTATCCTTTAGCTGTTTGTTTATTTATATTTTTAATTTTATTTATTTATTTTTTTTTTTGTTTTTTTTTTTAATAATTTATTTCTTTTGTATGTTAATATTATTCTATCTGTAGTTGTTGTTGGTTGTATAGTTCTTGTGTTTTGCTGTTACGTTTTTTTCTTGTTTTTTTTGTTTTTTTTTTAATTTTTATGTTTCACTGTTTTTAAAACTTAGGCACATTAACACCCTAATGTAATATATATATATATATATATATATATATATATATACAGATATATATATATATATATGTATATATATTGTATTTTAATGAATTATTATTTACTGCTTGTTTTAATTATTTTATTATTATTTTAGTATATAGTTTATGCTCTAAATATGTTTATCTAAATAATTCACTTAATATTATTGTTATTGAGTATTTATTTCGCTCTATTGTTGTCGTTGTTTTTGTCTATTGTTATCATCGGTTAGAAAGAAAGAGAAGTGAATCGAAACGCTTTTATTTATGTGTAATGGGATAAGATGAGAAAATTTTTTTATTGGAAACCGTGGATTTAAAAAAAAAGAAAAAATTATTACATATTTTTTTTCCTTTTGTACGATCATTTGAATATAAATTCAAATATTAAATAAAGTAAAAACAAATATAAGCCTAAAACCTGTCAAATGTTAACTTGATTAAAATCACACGCACAGACATTGTAATGTTAAACTGAAAGAGCATAAGAAAAAAAAAAAAAAAACAATCAAAACATTAAACTTCTTGTTGAACTAAAAAATTACAATTAACGAAAGTAAAGAATTAAAATAACTGAACTCATTCGGAATAAACGATAGAGTCAAACTAAAGCGAAGGGTCAGCAATTTAAATATTGGTAATAAATTTAAGAACGAAATCCGATTCAACTCTCTGGTTGCCGCTACGCTTCTAGGGCATGTTCGATTTCTGAATGCATTTTACATCCCTTGTCCCCCGATGAGGGAAACCGCAGAGAATCCACTGAGTTTATTTATGCTTGATCAGCGTCAAATTTCAAACCGATTAAACACATGCTCATCTGTCTATCTGTCTATCTGTCTATCTGTCTATCTGCCAGTCGCAAAAATGCAGGAATTGTCCTCAAATTCGTGCACCAGGATTGATAATTCGGGCACATAGATTAGTCTAGAAAGTGAGCCAAATCGGCCCAAGAACATGATTGCTGCAAAACATAACCTACGATCACCTCTGACTTTGAAAATTAAAAAAAAAGAAGAAATTTGATGTTTCGCTTATTACTAATAAATCATAACAGACACAACTATAACAATTAACATTTATATTCTATGAGTGGTCGTCCAGAACTTATATAAAAATGAAAAAAGTTGGTCACGCCTACATAATGTTATGGGATATTGAGATTTCATTCTTTTCATAAAAATGCAGAAAGAAGCTTCAGAAACCATATAAAGTCTACAATTTTTTGGAGTAATGTCAAAACTAAATCTTTCAGTCAGTCCGTCCGTTCACATAATCGCAAAAATGAAGGTATCTGCTTCAAATTTGGCAAAAATAATGGAAGAAATCCTGGCTTTCTGCATTATTTTATTCCTCGAAGGTAAAAAAATCAGCCACACACACAAGTACGCTTATTTTTTTTTTTTTTTTTTTGTAGTCTTTTTCAGGACAACATTCGGTCGCTGGAAAATACAATTTTCTTAATCGTTCATTTTCTTTTGCTTCTGTAGCTGCATTTTCAGGGCCCTTCCCACCTATCGTTAAGATTGGTTTTTGACCTCACCATTTGAAAATGTGTGTGCCAAGTGGCTGCTATCTATCTAAACTTTTCGAACCGTTAGAATTGCAGCATCCTACCATGACTCGTCGAGCTGGTTAAATAAGAACAGAGTTTTATACCGATGAGGATTTTCCGGTATTAGAAACGATATATTTCCTCCCTACGGTATTGGGTAGAAAAGTATAAAATTGTTTAAGAAAAAATTCCACTTTAGCGAATCGACTTAAATACAAAATGCCTAAGATGTCACTCAAGTCAACGTCGAGATATTTAGTTTTTCCTACATAAAAAGCGCATTTATTCACAGTTCTAACTGAATTCTCTCTAATCGACATAGTCGTCGTTCAGTGCTCACCTGGAAAAACAGATCATCTTCCTATCAATTAGTTGTAAATCGTCAACTCATCCCGATATAAAAATAAAAGCAAAGCAAATAAAAGTTGATAAGGAATTTGGACATCAATGCGTATGTCGCGTCAGATCTAACACAGATCTAATAAGAGACCCGACATATTAAGTGTTATGAAAATTCTATTCACTTTCACTGCATTCGCTTGACTTAATCAAAACTACTTTATGTGCTTCAGCTTGCACTGTTGCGCAAAGAATAAATCGAGATTTTGTTGGAAAAAAAAACAGTAAAAACCGGCGCTTAGACAAGTGTCGTTCGAATATGTTTTAAATTGAAAAATAATACTCGACCACTACATACGTGGACTTTAAAAACCACAAATTTTCTTCTTTTTTTTTTTTGACTCAATTAAAAAAAAAGGTTTTTGTTTTGTTTGGAATGGAAAAATTCAAGCGATTTTTAACCTTTAAAGAAATTTACATCCGAAACGAGTTTTTGATTTAAAGAAAACTTGATAACAAGTAATTGTTAATATTTTAAATGAATAGATTGGAGAGAATGCAGAAAGCGAAAATATCAAATGAAGATAGTGTACGATCTGCCGGCAGTTTCAAATTTTAAAATCAAAGAAAGGAAAATCAAAGATGAAAAAATTTCAATAATTAAAAAACAAAACAATGCAATGTTTCCGAATTGAAACCTGTTAAAGGGATTTGAGTTGATGGCTATTTAAGTGCAGTGAGTGCAAAGACCAATTGCTCCCCAACATTGCTTCCACCAAATACAATTCAACTTCTCTTTCTTTTCCCCGCTGGTTTATAGGAAAATATTCATTTTCATCCCATTAAATATGCACGAGTATATCACCTCTATGTGATAGGATTACATAATAAGGGTCACATTCATTTTAATTAATATTTCCTTTTGAAAGCCTGCCAAATTAATTTTGATTACGTGAGGATTTTCAAATTTACAAATGTTTCATTTATATATATATCATATTTTCATCGATATGTAAAACAATTGAAAATAACTTAAAACCTATTTATTAAGGAACATATATACATATAT